>CM039679.1:321051473-321368973 GCA_022537955.1 Schmidtea mediterranea | reverse complement strand
TCTACTTGGCAATGAATAAAATATTTATATATTTATCAAGGGGCCCAGGGACATTTATGATCCAAAAAAAGCATTAATTATTTTATGAAAATTTGGGCCCCTCAACAATTTCCCAACTGATTAATTTGTATTTTAATTCTTTAGGGAGTAAAAAAGGGAGGGGGCAATGTAAACCCAATACAGAACTAATGCAAATTGTGGGACCCTTGTGATTCACTTTCTCTATTTTCAAATCTGGATTTATTATATAATTACGAATGTGTCATTTTCTGTGTGAGAATTTAAATTGTTTTAAACAAAAAATTGAAAACATTGTAAATTTCAAAATACCTGTTTTAGAAACTGACATGAAAAAAGATAAAAATTTCTAAAAGAGGTAATTTAGAAATAATAAAAAGATCTAAAATGACAAATCTTACAAAATAATTAAAATATTTTATAAATAAGTGCACAGCCAACTTCCTCCGCTTGACATCAAGGACCTTTGGCTGATCTTCTTCCCCCTCGTCGTTTGCAGACTCAATCATCTCCAACAGATCACCAATAGTTAAGGGATCCAAACACATCTCTAGCAGCTCACACTCAAAGATGTTCTGGAACATGTTGTTCACATAGTCCTCTACTACAGCCTGATCATCAGAGGCAGCTTCTCTGTGTAAAACGATATTCTTCAAATTAGACCTCCTATGGAACTTTTCGAATCAACCCTTGCTCGCTTAAAGTTGTTCTGCGATCGTTTCAGTCGAGGGTCTTGGTTGAGATTCATCCACTGCCTTGGCTTTTCCCGGATTACCAGTAAATTCAATGAAATATATTTTCTAGTGGATGTAGCTGATCCAAAGGACTAGAGAAGACTCCGTTTGTACTAGGAACTCATTGCGACTTTGCGTTTTGTTTCACTATACGCTTTATTTTCTTGTTGAAAGAGGCAATGCCAGTTAAATGAATGGTCTTTTCATCTTTGTCGATTCATTCATATAATAATTGAGAGCAACCTGTACAATTCATTTGTCATCTTTGATAATATCCAAGAGTTTAACATTCTCTTGGATAGTAAGCATCTTCCTTCGGTGCTTTTCTATCGTCAGGTTTAGAAGAACAAGCTCATTTAGGAGCCATTGTGGGACTTTGATAAAAGTTTTCAGAAATCTTAACCACTTACAATTTTTTTAAATTTGAAAGCAATATTACGTATTTAAATAAATAATATATATATATATATATATATATATATATATATATATATATATATATATATATATATATATATATATATATATATATATATATATATGAGTGTGTGTGTGTCTGTGAGTGTGTCTGTGAGTGTGTCTGTGAGTGTGTAAAATATTTATTTTTTAGCTTACATAAATACCACCAGATAACAAAAAAACCTTAAAAAAACTATCAAGCGTTGGGATATTAATAAAGTTTCAATAAAAAATAGTTCTGAATCTCGCTTCTCGTGTTCAGGGTCGTTGAGAGACAACATCGGACCCAGGGAAAAACCTAAAAAAATGTTTTTTGAGTCTAAAAAAGTAAATAATAAAATCTATTTTATTGTATTTATTTAATTTAACCTAATATGCAATATAAATCAGCGTAATAAAGCTTTATGTTTGTATTCCAAAGTCAAAAATTGATACAGCAATACCTCGCTTAGTGCGGTTTCGATTAGTGCGTTTATTTTGGGAGGGAAAAAATTAAAATTTATAATTTTTTATCAATAAAATGCGCAAAAACGTATCAACTACCTCATTAATTCAACCAATGGATCAAGGGGGCAATTGCAACATTCAAAGCCTATTATTTAAGCCGAACATTTTCGAAAGCTATAAAAGCAACATCAGGGGAAAATGCATCAACTTTAACTAGATTTTGAAAGAGTTACAACATCAGAAATGTTATTGAAAATATCGGCGAAGCTTGGCCAAAAATTACTGCCAGCAATCTGATGGCAGTTTGAAAACATATTTTGCAGCATTGCGCAAATGATTTCGTAGGCTTTAAGACTAATTTTGCTGAGGTCACTCATGACATAGTAGAAATTGGAAGAGACCTAGGTTTTAGTGAAATTGATTCTGCCAATGTGATAGAGTGCATCAATTCAAATACGAATGAATTGGACAATGAAACTCTTCTTAATATGGAAGAACAACAAGCATTCGAAGAAAGGGGCAGTGACTTAAATAACGCAGTTGCAATTAATACTCCAAAAAAGGAATTATCAACTGAAGAACTTTCAAAAATTATTAACTTGGCCGATAAGCTTTCAGAATATATCATGGAAGTTGATCCTAATTTTTAATGCAGCATTCATGTTCGCCTAAACATTGGGAGTTTAATTCGTTGCTACAGAGAGTTGTTTGAAAAAAACCAAAGAAGATAAGAAAACAAACATCGATCCTACAATTTTTCGGAAACTAAAAAATAAAACATTTTTTTAATTCGAATTTGCGAGTGCTTCTGTACTTTAACGCATAATAAATACTTTTAAATTATTTATTTGGTTTTGTTTCATTCATATCGTAATATTATTAATTCGTGACATTTTTTATTTATTTTGAACTTGAAAACATTGATAATATATCGATATGTATTATAAAAAAAATGTGGAACCAATTACAATTTTTCCCATAGACTACATAGTTCAATTAATGCGGTTTCACTTAGTGCGGCATATCGGCGGAACCAATTAACCGCACTAAGCGAGGTAAAAATAAAGTAAAATAAAATTATTTATCAAATGATATGATTAATTTATTTATGATAATAAAAGAAATTTATTAAAAAAGAAATTTTCTAATAATTTTAAAATACAAATATTTTTAATTTGAATTAGTTACTATTTGAAACAGTCTGTTTCATTTTAAATACAATTCCTTTAAATATTTAAATTATATAGTTTAATTTTGATTAAAAAATCCCCGGGACATGAATTTATCACTTCTGTAAACGATTATGTAAGGATATTTAGACATAATTATCAACGGAAATAAAATTAGGTTTAAAATGTTTAAATTATTATTAAATTATTAAATTAATTAATTTTAATTAATAAATAAAAATAAAACATTTATTATAAATTTATATTTTAAATTATTTAATTATTTAAATTATTATTAAATTATTATATTAACTATTAAATAAAAATAAGGACATTATTAAAAATTTATATTTCAAATTATTTAGTTATTTAAATTATTATTTTGAATGAATTTAAATTTTAAAATAAAAATAAATGCCGTTGTTAATTTTGTTTAAATACCCGGAAATATGAAAGATATAATTTCGATTTGAATAAACTTTGAACTTTGAATGAATACAAATTTTGAATTAAACTAAAATGTTTTCACAACATCTAACAAATTCTTTGTGGTTTGCCGTTTGTAAATTTTCTATGAGAAACTGAAAATCTAACATTCTAATTTATGTTACTAATCATATTACACAAAAATTTTAGATAATTTTTATTTAAGGTAAATAATGAATTGAAATAAATATGAATAATATTATTAATTAATTTTTTAAATGGATTTAAGAAATGATACTGTTTATCAAATTGTGAGTTTTAATAGTAGTTTTAACTAGATGCAATTACATCCGGTTTCGTTCTATAGTATTTTTGTAGTGTGTGTTGAATAGTCGCATATTAAACGCATGTAAAGTTTTTAAATTATTTTGTCATTTTTGACAATAAGTAAATCATTATTGGTAAATAATAAAATATTTTGAAATATTTAATGATTGCAAAATAATAACTTTAGAATTCATTAATTAAAAAATATTTGCATTATATGGACAACATCATAAGTTCAAATGAATTGCACCTTATGGACCCCCGTCTGGTCTTTTTGAAGATAAATATTCTGGTTTTGTAATATTTATTTACAAATTAAAGAGAAAAGATTACATGGAGATAGAGAGTAAATGTCCCAGAAATATTCACCAGTGACCATGTTCACTGGCATTTTTATTCCATGTTTTTACATAAAAATGTCAAAAAATATTGTTTTTAACTTGATTTATGGCGCACTGAATTTGTGCTGCAAAATTTTGTTGTTTTCTCACCAAAATTTATGAGAATTAAAATTTTTTATATTTTAATCAGTTTCACTAGGAAAGCAATTATTAAAATGAAGAAAAACCATATAATAATAATAATAATAATAATAATAATAATAATAATAATAATAATAATAATAATAATAATAATAATAATAATAATAATAATAATAATAATAATAATAATAATAATAATAATAATAATAATAATAATAATAATAATAATAATAATAAATTTTATTAATCACTATGTCTGATTCTAATCAAAGAATATACAATACTTTAAGTGATATCCAGTGCAATTCCCAATAATATACTAGTTTCGAGCTAATGGCTCTCATTACTACTGAATAGGCACCATATTAAATAAACTAAATTAAATCATTATTAAGTAAATTAAAATAAATTGTAGTGGACCTTGCAATTGAAATTCTCTAAAATTAAATAAAAGAAAAAGTTTTGTGATTTTTTTTAATTTACTTAGATTAATATATGTGTGTTTTAATAAGATGTGTAAATTAGGGTTCTTTAAATATATAATTTATTTGTTGAATAATTGACTTTGTTAAATTTAAAATTTCGTTTAAGAGCCTTTGGATTTCATTAAAACTTAATAAAAGTTATTCAATAATCTGATACTGAAATATGAATAGTGATATTGGTACTGATTATGAACTTTTTTTGCGATAATGATTCAAATAATAGTTTATGGGAAAATGCTGAGTTTTCTAATGCAAACAAATTCCCTTTTATTAAGAAATTAGATAAAGACAATTCTTATGAACAAATTCTCATTCCTGGTTCGAGTTTTCATAAAATGAAAGTAAACAATAGCGAAAGCAATTTGAAAACATCCAATAAAATTGAAGGTTGGTTTATTAAAGATTTCAATACTTTATTCTCTCTGGACAATAAAATAATTTTTGATAAAGAAAAGCTCCAATTAAATTCACCGATATCCAACAGCGAGTACTGGCTCAAATTGAATGTTGGGCGGACACCTATTACAGAAAAATTCCAAAACTCTCCTCTTTGCAAGCCGTCCTATAATTCTCGAACTAACACTTTGTTCGGCTCAAAATTCCTCTTGGATGATATTCAAGATTCTTCTGGAAGCAATGATCCTAATGCCATTGATAGTAAAAATCCAGTGTTGGAAATTCGAAAAGGCAACTTGTTGAAATATATTAATTACAGTCAGGTAAAAATCTATGAAAATGAACAATGTAAACATTTCGACAGTAAATTACAAATGAAACTGATGTTTCTGCATTTCTTTTATTTTAATGAAAGAAGCAAAATTTTGAGAGTCATGGATAAGCATGAGTATAGGAAGCGGATTTGGAAGGAGATTTAAATGATGGCTATATTTCGGCTTATAATTCTTTCCATGTTTCTCCAACATTTTGTGACATGGTGAAACTACACAGCCTTGTTGGTGTCAAATATTTTCGTGCTAAACACAGATTTGATTCCCATTGGTATTGCATTAAGATCAGCTCGTATAATAATGATGAGATACAAGCCCTAAGCAAATCAAGTAGACTTCTGCAAAATAAAATCATGATTCTTTCACGTCTAAGTCATGAAAATATTATTAAATACTTTTCATCATGGATTAAATACCAAACTACTTCCCAATCAAACAAGTACTATTCTTTGTATATTCTTTGATTAGAATCAGGCATAGTGATTAATAAGTCTAAGGTTTTCAAGTGGTTTTGGTAGTCTGATAGCTGTATTGAACTTGTAGTTCACAGAGGTAAGAGTTTATCTACCATGCTTTTAAATGAAAGGAGGTTTCAAGATAAAGATTCGCTTTTTTCTTGCCTTAAAGCCAAACTTTGCAAACTAATTTGATGTCCAGTGCATCAGGATAAGTGTATAACAGTGTTAATTTGACACTGATTTTACACTTACCTGGCGCTCAGAGAAATCTGAGCGCCTCCCGGCATAGTACTGATCAGAGCTATTAGCTCGAAACTAGTATACTATTGGGAATTTTACTGGATATCACCTAATGTATCGTATATTCAATAATAAAAATAATAATAATAATAATAATAATAATAATAATAATAATAATAATAATAATAATAATAATAATAATAATAATAATAATAATAATAATATTCGAAAATATGATAATTTTTGTATTTTGATTGTTTGGTATAATACTGCTACTTTATTTTATTTTATTCTATAAAAATTTGTTTCAGAGAATGATAATTGTTTTAGCGTTTTTAAAAATAATGTTATATTATTTGAAAATGATTTTTAAATAAAAATAATTTTATTTGAAAGATTTTGATAAAATTTGAAAACAACTACTAATACTCGATTTGTTTGAATATTTCTTATTTTTATTTAGTTATTGTTAATATGATTTCTAGCTTGAAGAATACTGACAAACTATCGAAATATATCGAAAGATTTGTTCAATATACTTAGTAGGCGCTTTTCAATTAATAAAAATAAAAATAATAGTAATAATAAAAACAATAATAATAATAACAATAATAATTATTATTAATAATAATTAATAATACTAATAAAAATATTAGTAATAATAAAATTTTTTTCAATTCAACAATAAATCATTCTCACAGCTTTGTTTTACAGCAAATATTTTCATGATGAAAATAATTTATTAAATATAAAAATTGGAGGTTGTTTTTATTCAAAAATATGTTTATTGTTTTTCTTAGATAGGTTACTTGAAAATGAAAATTGTCTTTTATTTTTCTTTCTGAACCCGTTGATCCAGTTATTTATCTAATTTGTCATGACAATTCTGGGATACCGAAATTCTGGGATAACGGAATACTGGGATATCGGAATACTGGGATACCGGTCAACTTTTTACGGTATTAAATACTGGTATTTTTCTATTTCAATCTTTATTTTTTTATAAATTTTTTTTTATTAATATTTTTAACATTTATCTACTTTTCTCAATTTTGATTGGTTTCTTAAATATTGATAATAATTGATTAATTAACATTTGTAAGAGTATACAAAAACGCGATAAGAAATATATGAAAAGATGACAAGCACAGAAAATTAACATTTGTCCTGTTTTATTTTTTTATTTCTCATTCTCTCTGCGACTTCTGATGAAATTACTGATTCTGAAGTCAGTGAAGTTGAGATTGATAAAACAACAGAAAAGTCTGAAAATTTATTAAAAAAAGCAGTTAGACGCAGCAATTTTGGAAAAAAGCTTTTAAAGTCGGAAAACTATCAGAACGAGCAAGGGATGCTACGAAATACCTAGAAAAAGAAATGAGCTTGTTTGAGGATGAAGAATTGCAGGGAAAATATCTCCAACATTTTTACAAACTTTTTTTAACGGTTCGCCCAACCAGCGTTGAACCCGAAAGGGCTATTTCCTTTTTTTTAAATAAGTTGCGATGAAGAATGGATGACATGACTTTGGATACTCTTTTTGTAAGAGAATATTTCAAATCAGATAAATAACGATTCGATAAGTATTCTTTAAAATAGAGCAACAAAATTTTTATTGAAATATAATTTAATGAATTGTGATTATGTTTAATTTAATTATTATTTTAATGAATTATTTTTACTAATTTATGTTGCAAAATAAATAACTGCAAATTTTTATATATAACTAATAAAAATATGAATAATTTTGGAAAAGCGCGTGATTCAATTAATAGCGAAATACCGGTATTGGATTTCTTAATGCCAATCATCAATATTCACAAACTTTGGATCCTTGAGGCTGGAAACAATGAGATCATTATGCCGATGAAAATACTGTAATTTTGCTTTAATTTTTATGAGAATAATTCTTTGGTTATCAATTTGTAAAAATGTATAAACGTACATGCACACACATAACATCAATATCAGTTACCCCCCCCTCTCCCCGCCCCCACAAATATTCATTTATTGTAACACTTTTCTAAACTCTCAAATTTCCTACTCAATAAGACATCATAATATAGAAATTTGTGCAAATTTTTGCAACGTATTTCCTAATCTAAAATGAATAAAAATAAACAATGGAAATTAAATAATTTTTTGAAATTTTATCCAATGAAAAACAAAGAAAATTTCGTTATCAAAGAAAATTTAACAATTGAAATCTATAAAAACTGGGAATATTTTCATTGAATCCTTTTCCCATGGATACGATGGAAATGTTTTTATTTTATCTATTTATATTTTGTTTTAATTGAATCCGCTGGGAACGAATTTTCCATATGAATCAATATTGTATATTTTTGATGCATCAATCAATTGTGGATTTCTTTTGAATCAGCACTGGGCACTGGAAAGGTTGGGAGCAAGGGGAGGGGGGACAGGATGGGGGAGATCATTCAGTGGTGAGGTAATTGAAACTGAGAATATTCTCTTCAACAGCAGTTTCATTAGTAATTATATAAATAAATTTGAAAACAATCATTTCAAATTAATTTACTGAAAAGTAACGTTTTACGAAAAAAAGTTTCAGAATATTCAAACAAATTATTTTGGAAAATTATTGTTTAAATTGGTAAATAAATTATAACGTTTGAAATTTTGGGTTATAAGAAAATGTATAAAATGAAATTGAACAAATGGAAATTGTTAAAAATTAATTAAATATTCAAAAATTTAAATATTTAAAAATCATTATTTTTCGGGAGACCCGAGATAACCGGTAAGGTTTTTAAGTAAAAAGATGTATAAAATATTTTTTAAGTGAAGAGGATTTCCTATTATCCATCTCTCTCTTTATCTATCTATCTATCTATCTATCTATCTATCTATCTATCTATCTATCTATCTATCTATCTATCTTTCTACATTTTTGCAAATATAATTAGTTTTAATTAATTTTTAACAATTTTGATTAATTCATTTTTAATTTTACATTCCATTATATTTCCAAAAATTGATATTTGTTAATTGAAAATAAACCTTGTTATAATTTAATAAATATAAAAAGCGAACAAAAATCGCATAATGCTTGTTTTGTTTCATTGCGGACGTTTTTGAATTTTTCAATTTCAATAGTAATACCTTGACCATCTGGAAGCTCATAACTTTATTCAAATGATGATAAAGAAGCTGCGTTTGCATTCCTTGTTCAAAATCAAGTGCAATATAACACATGATCTTCATTAGATAATCGGTCAAATCTCTTCCAACTGAAACCATTCGGCAAATTATATGAGGTAATGCATAGCCTGTTAAATGTCCATACGCATTGAAAGCTAGAACTGCAACAATAGATTTAAAATGAACAAAGATATCTTTATCACAGCATTAATTGTCATCATTAATAAATCCATATTCATTCTTCAATTTAAACTATTTAACGTGTCCAATAACTTGAGATTGAGCCATCAATAATATTTTCATAAAAGGAAAAACGAATATTCGAAACGAAAAATATATTCAAAATCGAAAACTCAAAATTTCTACAAATTCAAAATATTGTTGGGCCAGCACACAAATAGCCTTGAGAATTGTTAAAATGCATCAGTAATACAGCACAAAAACCCAGCACCAAGATAACTTAAAATACAATATACAACACCAATTAAACATTTTAAAATCTGAGAGAATATAAATAAATATAAAATTAAAAACATAAAAGTAAAATAAAATAAACACAAAATGCATCAAGAACCGCACGAAATCTACATAAAACATAACATAATAACAAGAAAATTTGACCGTAAAATGACCATTTATATAAAAGTAAAAATTAATGAATTAAATGAATAAAAATCAAATATTTTTGACTGAATAAATTTAATTAAAAATGTTAAAAATAAATTGCCAGTTTAAATTAAGAAATTAATAAAAATTTAATTTAGATAACACAAATAATTTAAGGTCGAATTTTGTTTAATCGCAATAAAATTAACACGCAAGGTTAAGGCCAAATTGTAGGTATATATACTGATGTGTTTTCACAAATTAACAAAACTACTTGGCAGTATTATTTCCAACTTGATTGAAATATCGATTTTCAGTCTCACTTGGAGACTGGTTGTAGTAGTGTGCGTTACAGCACTTGTTGATTGGAATTTTCAATATATGATGAATTATGCTACTACAAATTTCCAATATAGGATGAATTATGAATTTCTATTATATGCTTACAAACTTCCGACAATTATTTCATGCATTCGAAGCTTTTACCCAATGGATCTGGTAATTTTCATTCACTCCTTTTTCGGCCCACAGCCAAAAACAAACTGCAAGTAATTAAAATTACACATAATCTATCAAACTATGTAAGAGCGTGTATAATCGCCAATAGTTCGTGCCCGTGAAGGCTACGGCGTGAGAACGCAGTAGCTGGAACGTCAATATTATCCGTATATAGGGGAAATTGGAAGGTAAAGGAGTAGTCCTTTGGCTGCTCCTTCATCATCCGTTTCCTGTAAAATTGACATAAATTTTTAACAACAATCGGCTCAAAATATCTAACACCGAGTAGTCCAGTGGGCACTCATTAAATATAATATGAACATAAATAGATCATAAGGACAAAGAAAGGTAAAGGGTAGCGGAGAAAATAGCGAAATCGTTGCAACAGTTAAAATAAATAGCCATCGGAAAAAGATTAATCCGAACGACTAAAATCATGGAAAATAATGTTTTAAATGGTATGTAAGGATTAAATAAATTATATTGAATTGAGACCATAAAATATGGGCGGAACACTGCGCAAATGTTCGGAAATAATTGCAACTTTTATCATAAAACTATAATATAAGGGCGGAACGCTGTTCAAATTTTCCTAATCAATTAAAATACTTATCAAAAATACTAAAGTAAATGTGGAATGCTGTTCAATTGTTAACATAATAGCCTTACAAAACTGTAAAATAAGGGCAGAATGCTGCTCAAATTTCCCGAATTAATTCAAATACTTAACAAAAATAGTAAGTAAGAGTGGAATGCGTAAAATAAGGGCGGAATGCTGCTCAAATTTTCCGAATCGATGAAAATACTTTATCGAAAACTGCAGAATAAGGATAAAACCGTAAAATAAGGGCGAAACGCTGCTAAAATTTTTTCGAATTAACAAGAATACTTTATCGAAAACTGTAAAATACAGATGGATTACGGCTTAATCTTTATAAAAGAAAAATATTTTATAAAGCTGAGGAATAAGAAGGATCCCTACTAAAAATTTGATAATAATAATGATAATAGTAATGATAATGGTAATTATAATAATAATAATAATAATAATAATAATAATAATAATAATAATAATAATAATAATAATAATAATAACAATACTATTAATAATAATAATAATAATAATAATAATAATAATAATAATAATAATAATAATAATAATAATAATAATAATAATAATAATAATAATAATAATAATAATAATAATAATAATAATAATAATAATAATAATAATAATAATAATAATAATAATAATAATAATAATAATTAATAATAATAATAATAATAATAATAATAATAATAATAATAATAATATAATAATAATAATAATAATAATAATAATAATAATAATAATAATAATAATAATAATAATAATAATAATAATAATAATAATAATAATAATAATAATAATAATAATAATAATAATAATAATAATAATAATAATAATAATAATAATAATAATAATAATAATAATAATAATAATAATAATAATAATAATAATAATAATAAATAATAATAATAATAATAATAATAATAATAATAATAATAATAATAATAATAATAATAATAAAATAATAATAATAATAATAATAATAATATAATAATAATAATAATAATAATAATAATAATAATAATAATAATAATAATAATTAATAATAATAATAATAATAATAATAATAATAATAATAATAATAATAATAATAATAATAATAATAATAATAATAATAATAATAATAATAATAATAATAATAATAATAATAATAATAATAATAATAATAATAATAATAATAATAATAATAATAATAATAATAATAATAATAATAATAATAATAATAATAATAATAATAATAATAATAATAATAATAATAATAATAATAATAATAATAATAATAATAATAATAATAATAATAATAATAATAATAATAATAATAATAATAATAAATATAATGGTAATGGTAACAATAAGAATAATAATAAACGTAATAACGGTAATAATTAATAAAGTTAATATATATAATAGTAACAATGATAATACTAGTAACAATAATAAGGAACGTAGTTGTAATAATAGGGATAAGGGTAAGAAAGATACTGTGTGGATATTTAATATAACAAAGGGTTTACAGGCCATAGAAAAAGCATCAACACGGACAACGATGAGAAGGACTAGCCAAATGGACATAAAGATAAATGATATGAAAGTATAGGTTAACATTTGAAGGAGATCGTAGAATAATGGGACCTAAAAATTGAAATCGAGCACAGGCCTTCTATCGGCAGCTCATTGGACTCGTGGATCGTTCGGTCAATTATAGCATTAGCAATATCGCTCACTTTTTGTGGACGATCTGCCCACTCGAACAAAGTTCCAACGTTGCTTAGCAACGGGTGCCGAGTGGTAAGCGAAAAAATTTTTATGGGGTTGTCTGAGTAACAACCATATAGTTTCAAAATATCAAGACCCAGAAACCCACCAATATCATAAATCTGATAGAGTTTAAAAGAACTTCATTAGTCCTAAAAAAATTACATAAAATTCAAAATTAATAAATTCGATCAACAAAAAACCTCCAAATATCAAAAAATCAACCGATTCCACCAAATCTAGCAATAAACCTAATCTACCGTTTTTTTCCTATTATAAGCGGTATCCCAAATATAAGAGGTAGCGTGTTTTTTTGCTTGTAAAAAAATAAGCTACCCTCCGATTATAAGCGTTAGTAAATATAAATACCAAATAAATAAAAACTATAAATATGCAATTATTATACATGAATACATATCAATGAAGAATTTATTAAGTCAATCTTTCAAATTTTCAAAGGACTTTTAATGAATATATTCATATTACTGTGTTTGATTAAATTGCCTGTATCTTTTTTAAACAATTGAAATATTATAATATTAAAATATATTATGATATGTTAAGTAATCGGTAAAAAAATATAGGCGGTCCTCCAAATATAAGAGGTGCCACACTTTTTTCGACGGAAAATAATATTAGCGGCCGCTTATAATAGGAAAAACACGGTAAAAAGCACTCGCGTCTGTGTGCGCACACAAAATCAAACTAACAAAGAACCCATCGCACACACAAACTCGACAAAATTGACAACCAGTTCATCAGGATTGAACAGTTCTTGTGTTTTAAAACATAGTGTCTATAATGTACTCCCTCTGTTCCGAAATAATGTTTACATTTGAAATAAATTTTTCCGATTATCAATGTTTTTGGTCAACTTTAAACTTTATTAATTTATATAGATAGAAAATGATCTAGTATGGATGGATTGACAAAAATTTCCATGATTATAGGTTTTTTTATTGTTAAGTTTATATAAAAATAAAAAATGAGTAGTGCCTTTGATGAGTTACACACAGATAAACTGGATAATGTATTTTTAACACTCCAGCAGTGCATGGAGGAGACGATGCTTGCAAATGAGCGAAATAATTATAAGTTGCCGCATATTAGCAAAGCAAAGCTCCGCAACAATGGTACTCTACCAGTACCCATAACTTGTAAACCAGAAGCGATTCTTACGGCTCGCCAAAATATTGATGAACAAACCCTATAAAATTGAATCCTCCCTCCTTGTCACGAATAAAATGTTTTATCTAATAAATATTAACATTTTTTACAATAATTATTATGACTGTTGGTTAATAATGCTATAAATTTTTTTAAATGTAAACATTATTTAGGAACAAAAAATCAGGGTAATATGTAAGCATTATTTCGGAACAGAGGGAGTATTATTTATTAAATAAAAGTGAGTAAAGAACATGCTTGCAAGTGTTAAATAGGTGGTTAAATAATCAAGGTGGATTTTAGCATTACAAATATATTTTAATTTTATAACATTTTTAACGTCCGAAATCTAACTAGATATGTTTTGACTAACAGAACAAAATTTTAAGACGCTCTTATCGCGTACGTCTCTTTGATCTTATCTCCTTGATAAATTAATTCTTTAAAGGGATGGTTAAAAATAATTTTAAATTTGTTTTAATCGCTATACACTTTTGAAAACAGTAAGTAAACAATCGGAAAATAAACAAAATACCGTTTAAATTAAAAAGGAAAATATTACAGAGATAAGTTTAAATTTTGTATTGGAATGAGCACCGTCTACTTGTTGTAGAAATGTTTCACTGTTACAGTTGATTTATGGCCTGAAAAGGGGGAAGATAAGTAAAATTGTGAAAAAATAAACGACATTACTAAATAATAATTAAAAATGTCATTTAATTAACAACACCAAGAAAAACAAAAAGTACAGTTAAACAAATTTGACAAACGTAATACAACGGTCTTAGAGTCTATTCTGTACTCCTCTCAAAAAGGGAAAAGCAAACATTTTACAAGAATGAATTTTACTACTTCCGACAATTAAACTATTATCAGTAATTGTTTTTTGCTTTTTACTAATAATCTATTTTTATCATTTTCTGCTTTCCTTATCTTCATTTCCTTTCACATCATAGATAAAAAGAATCATAATGAATAAGTGCTATGTAGAAAGCTTAATTGTTGATCTGCAGTTATAATGAAAATAAATGAAAAGTTAAAAGAAAACAAAAACAGATCAAAAGTGATCAAAAAACTAAAAACTTCTTTTTTATTTTTTTTACTTTTTTATTTTTTTAATTTTTAAAAAGATTTTAGAATAAAAATACAGTGTATTTCTCGTTGCAATTACTTCTAGGAAAAATTACTTAATTGTCTTTGTAACCTAGCAAGTTCATCTCTAAAGCTGGAACTTACTGTAAAATTTTAACTGGGAAAGACGTAAAAAATATCCGACTGCGATATAATGAATCTGATTGGTTCGGAGATTAACCAATCAAACGAGATGAATTCAAATTTAAAATTTAAAATTATAGTTATTGCTCGGTGAACGGAGTGCGCAATTGATCCATGAACCACAGTCAGATCACCGGTGTATTCATCGTGAAATCTTTCCTCAATTGTACCGATGGATTTGTCGAGGAAGCTCCCGCGCGATTCACCGCGGAAACTCACGAGATCGTCATGTCATTTATTGCACTCGTACTTAACATTTTCTCCTTGATCATATTCTATTTCCAGAAAAATAAGTCAATCATGCGTACATCACTAATCCTTCTGTCCGTGACCGAAATCATGTTCCATACCTGTAATCAGGTCAATTACTTCTTTCTCTACGTGAACTCGTTGTTTGTTCCAAGAAAGAATTGGGAAAAGATTATCGTTGCAGAATTTTTCGGTGTTTTATCCCTTTTGATAGACGTTTTTGTCTCGTCTAGAAATTGGTGCAATCTCGTCATCTCTGCGTCTCGGGCGGAAGCAATTGCTTTTCCTTTGAAAACCCGAAAGCTTTTTAACCAAAGCCGAATTGTGATGATGATTTTCTTTGCAGGATCTATGGCTTCAGTGATTAGCTTCATGAGGTATTTGGACTACAAGCTGGCGGTCTGCCAATATCCGAGACTTCAAACAAAACTTGAAACGTTTCTAACAATGAGTACTAAAAGGAAGATTGATATAGTTTACTTTACCTTGCAGTCGGGTATCCCTTGTTTCATCGTTATATCGTGTACTGGGATCATCATAACAGTTCTCTGTACTAAGTCAAACAACAACCTGCCGAACTTCTGCCAACAAAGACGTCGGAATCAGTATTTTGCGATTCGAACGGTTTTGAGTCTCGCGGTTTTATTCTCACTATTCGAATTGCCTAATTTCGTCATTACAGTCTCGTCAATGGAACAGGACTCTAAAACCACATCAATCGGAAACACAATGGTGGTTCTCGATTCTATTTTCAACTTCATCGTCTACACATTCAGCTTGCCGTACTTCAGAATGAACATGAAATTACTTTTGCAGTGCAAAAAGTTCCGAGAACCTTTGAGAATGCACTCGACGAATTACAAAAAAAGCGAAATGAGCCAGAAAAAGTTTATCAATCACTCGCCATGCTTTGAGTCTTCGAACCACGAACATTCGAAACAGTTGATGATAACATTTGAGACTCAAATATAATTTTCGCATCATAATATAATTATTACTATTATTATTATTATTATCCTGATCCTCTGACCTTTTCCAACCTCATTCACATATTAAATTGTTATAATGAACGCTATAGAAATCTTGTACAATGTGTCTACTGATAAAACAATAAAAATCATATTTGTGATATAAAAATACAAATGCGTGTAAATAATTAGTTTATAAATGTGACATTTTTACAAATTCAACAAAATTATTTCTGCAAAAATAGAAAAGGAATGTTAGGCTCTCCCCGAACCCTTACAGTTATTGAGAAAATGTTGAGGCCCGATAAGAGTAAATGTCACCTATAATTCTTTAATTGGTCTTTAGTATGAATGATGATATTATCTATAAAGAAATTTATTTGTTTGTAATAGCTGTTACTATCTGGAATTTCTAGGTCAACGCAACTACTTTCAACTTTGAACATAATTTCTACCATAAGCTATAGAGCTTGATATGTATATAAGTTCCAATAAGTACTCAGACACACACGCTTTATGTTGTGAGCCGATAGCCAATCAAAACGGTGATAGAAATGTTGTGTCACGTCGTTGTTAAATTCAATTGTTTGTAAAGGAGAGGTTTTTGCATTTGGATGCTCTTACTGGTAAAAAGTATTGCTATCCATGTAAGATGTGTGAAGAAATCTTTATCCTACATCCGTTTCTTCTGATTCTTTCTCCGTTTCAAAACTGTAAGAATGCAGTCGAAAACTTCCGAGCATATAAAAATTTCACTTTTAATGTTATACAAATTATTCATCATGTGAACCAGTTGACAAAATGAGGAAGCTTTGGTCAAATGTATTTGAGGGGTCAGATTGCTTGAAAACCAGGGAATACCACTGATGGGTCATGATGAAAGTAAGTTCTCAAACAATTGTTGTGGTTTTTATAAGCCATTGAATGTTTTCCTGAAACAGATCTAGAAGTAAAATTATGGCTAGATCGACAGCAAAGCTTTGTTTCAAAAGATATATAAAAAGAAATTCTGAAACTTTATTCTTATGGAGTCTTGTCAACAATCCTGTCTAAAATCAAACCGAAAATTTGCAATTATGAAAGACATAACAAAGGTTTAGTGAAAGTAAAAACGACTGCCTATTTGTTTGCAACCCATCGATGATAAACTGAAGGTTTTGTTGGTTTTTATGACTTATCATTAACATATAGGGGAACACACAACATTAAGATGAGGTACTATAAAGGGCAAGTATACGACGGCGCTGCTTGAGTGTCAGGCTAAATGAATAGGCAGTAAAAACCTTATTTGACATTGCTAAAGCCAGACCTTACAGTACATTCATTAGTGCAAGAATAGCTGAGAACGCTTTCTGGAATTTGATATACTCTTGAAACTGTGAAAGAGAGGCGAAGTGACATGAATTATTTCAGTGGTGCAAGAATTAGACAGATAATTCACAATCAAAATCAGGGGATTATTCCTGGTTCAGAAACGTACATTGTGCTAGGTACAGATGAGACTGTCAAACTAAGTCTGAATGTCATCTGCAAAGACAAAAGTAAAGCTGCCGCAAAAGCTGTTGGACTAACAAATTAACAGCAAAAGTTTAATTTTCTCTTTCATATTCTTATTTTGAAAGATCTGATTTCCATTTTTTACTGTTGGTATAGAAAACTTCAGTAAGTTGGCATTTTATTCCGTGATTAGATTCCTGAAGGAATGGCTTTATTGAAGGAGAAGTGTTCCTATTATTCTTATAAGCATTTGGACAAATGGTCCAATCCAAAAAGTCCGATCGAATCCACTCAAATTCCCATAGAAATTAGGCGTCCTTAACAGTTTGATGATGGACAAGAAGGACAAGAAGGACAAGTAAAAATATTACGGAGTTATTTATTTTGTGACTAATGTGGTGCTCTCAGGCAGCTTTATGCAAATTTATCTGGAGCAAGTATTTAAAATCTTGGAAATATACAATGTTGGTAAAGGGCAATCCATGAACGTATGCTTTCCTTATTAAGACACCTCAAATCATACCTACGTTTGAGTATGACTCCCACCCGTTTAAATGACTGTCCTATGATGGACAGTCACCCCGATATAGTAAATGTTGAAAACGTTTCTGGCATGGAACTTCAATTTGTACTCTTGAACTCATGACCAATTGATGCTTTTGGGCTGATCTGAAATAATGTTTCGTAGCATTTATGCAGCAGGGAGGGATCCGGTGATATTGAAGGGTAACCAGCAATGCTTTTCAGTAGTTTGATTTGAAGTGCAAAGACACCTCTAAGACCTGTTACTTTCATTTCCTCAAGAGTAAAAAAGGAACATCTAAAATTATTGAAGACATTACTTTTCACATCCAACAACATATAAATCTGTAAAATATTTTAACAACACAAATTGCACAAAAGTGCCATTTGTTTAGTAAACAAAAATTCCGCATTTCCAATATAGTAATCTTTGCGCCGCCGCTTGGGCCGTTTCTTTCTAGCAAAGATCAGATCAACTTGTTCAGCGGTTTTAGTGAAATATAAAGGAATATGAAGTTATTATACACAAATATCTATGTTCTGCTCAAGGCTCAGTAGTAGGGCAATTCGGCCGATTTGACCCCCTTATTTGGGGCTAAGGATGTTTTTAATTCAAATCACAACTTTTTACTTATAAAGTGACAAATAATCTTTTTCTATAAGTGGTAAAATATTGAATTGTTGCTATTATTTGGCTCCTTCAGCCGAGAGTGCTGGGAGGATTTCCGGAAGAACATGTATATATATAGGCTTTGATATAAAGACAGGAAAATATGATTTAATTTTCCAAATAGACAAAAATAAATATGTAATCTTTGCAATATTTCCGTAACATCATCAATGTGTCATAGCAAACAGTCTGACGTCATCATTTCCCTTTATCCGATGTCTTTTTTTTTAGTAATATTTGCCTTATGTTTTTTTCTCTCGACCATTATGAGAGAATCTTCTCTCGTTTACGTGGCTACGTGCGGTATCAGGATAATGTAGGTCTCTTAGTTTTCTGCTTCAAATTGCTATGTTGTCTTCATCAATTTCCATATTAATTTGCCTTAACGTCAAATTTGCCTGTCTTTTTCTATTTTTCCTGATCCACTTGAAATTGAAATTCTTTCAAAAAATCTCCCTGCTCTCCTGCAACAAACACTGAGTTCCTAATTGACGTACAAAATATTATGTATTTTATTTTTATAAATTATTAAAAACTTCTATTGTATTTAAAAATAAAAATGTTCTGTCTAATCTGTGAATTTATTTATAAACAAAAATATAAGTTTATTACCGTTTGTATGCATTTATTATTATAATTAAAATTAAAATTATTATTATTATTATTATTATTATTATTATTATTATTATTATTTTTATTATTATTATTTTTATTATTATTATTATTATTATTATTATTATTATTATTATTATTATTTTTACTATTATTATTTTTATTATTATTATTAATATTATTATTATTTTTACTATTATTATTTTTATTATTATTTTCTACAAAGTTTGACTATGAATCAGATTGAAAAAGGATGAGCCGAAAATTCGTGAATACCTTAAATAAATTAAATTCATAGTCAAATTTTGTAGAAAATATTATTTCACTTATAAAGAAATCAGAGGTGAAAAACAAAAAAAGTACTTATAATTTTATTATTATTATTATTATTATTGTTATTATTATTATTATTATTATTATTATTATTATTATCATTAGTATTTTTATTATTTTTTATTATTATCCTGGAAAGTAATTAAAATATTGAAATTAATTAATAAAAAATTGTACCCAAGAAAAATTAATTGAGATTCCTGTGAGCTAAACCAGTCAAGTAGGAAACTCCTTATTGTTTTTTTTTGAAAGAAAAAATTAAATGAAAAACTGAAGAGGTTTAAATTTTTTGAAAACAAAAAATTCAGCTGAGAAAATAAAGTTTTGAACTCATTTTTATGTAAATAAAAAAGAAATTATTAAAATTTTCTCTCGGAGTATTTTATATTTTTATTAATTAGTGAATAAGTTTCTATAGAATTATTATTCTTTTCAACCTTTGCTGATAATCGAGGGCCCCAAGGCGCATAAACGCGGGGGATCTTATTGTTTGATCATCAAGTTCATTCATTTTTGTGACCTTGAAATTAAATGAGGTGACTTTCAATTTTAATAGTGCTTATTTGAAATTTTATTACTTTCATTTAACATTTATTTTGGCACTGAAAACCTTTGGGCAATTTATTGATTTTGATTTTGAAGTTCTGATCAAAATTTTACACTAATGAATTAATAATAAAAGGATAAAATAACGTAATCAAAATAAATTAAAACATTTTTTAAATGTCATTTTAAAAGTTTCTAAAATCAGGATGATAAAAATTCACTTGACAAATCATAACTTTTTTTTGTAATTTTGTCTGTCGTGCATCCTGATTGTTATTAATTTGATAAACAAATTGTTTATTAGAAATCATATACCGGAACGAGATTCAAACTGCACAGCACAACTCAACATTTGAAACGAAAAAATGTGACTAAATGTGACATGACATAATATGAACATATGTGACAAGAATAAAAAAATGTAAAAGGAAAAGCAATCCAACGAAGCGAGAACGCCAGGACACACGAAACGCCAGGGTCAAGAACAATATAGATTCATTCATATTTATTATATGCATTTATAAATAAAATATATTAGAAAAAATAACAAAAAAATAAGTCTTCAGTTTTGTTAACGTAAAAAAAACAATAACAATTAATTTTATTTATAAATATTTATCAGCATTTGCTGCTTTTATAAGTATTCCTTGTGCATTTTCTGTTTTTAAGAATGCCTGAAACTCATTGCACGTCATTTTGAAATTAAATGTAACACCATTCCATAAGGAAAAGGTGAAATCACAAATCCCTATGGTAAAAAATAGCGAGCAATAAGTAAGATAGAAATATAATTTCTCGATTTTTCTTAGTTTTGTTTAATTTTAAGGTTTTTTTAAAAAAAATATCCTTTTAAGATGGGTAAAATCTATTCAAAACCTAAAACTGTTCAATATCGGGAGTTACGGTTCATATATCGGGAGACGGGAATATGCGTTCCATATCGGGAGACTCCCGACGAAATCGGGAGGTCTGGCAAGCCTGGTCAAGAAATGGAAAGAATTAGTGGAAAAACAATAAAAATACTGATTAATTTTTGCAATTTTAAATCAAAAATACAAAATTTACCATTTTTTAATATTTTATTTGATATTTTACTTATAGTATTAATTCAAAATTTCATTTATCTTTTCGATTATCGATCAATGTTTTTCTGCTTAACTCAAATTTTTAGCATTGCCTATTTCAAACGCTATTTTGATTGATAGTCAAAAAGTTAATAAATAAAAAAACAGATAAAAGGTGAACAAAAAGATAAATGATTTTACCAATATTTTATATGTTTATTTTTGTATTTTCATTGTTCCTTTGCTCATTTCAGGTAGAGCAGAGTTCAAAATTTCAGTTTCCACCAAATAAGCCTAGATTTAATAAATTGTTAAATTATTTCATTACCCAATACTTTTGGTGACTGGAGCTGATGTTCAAGAATGCTCCACCCACCGCTAACATCTTTATGCCTTTTATCTATTTTATATACTGTCAATTATACATTTTCCATTTGGACTCCGCCGAATATTTTTACTTTCAATTCCAAGTTTTAGGACAGGCACTTTTAATCTTGATGGCTAATCTATCATTACGTTCCGTATACAAAATGACAAAGTTCAAAAAAAGGTATATAGGGCTCCTTGTATCAATTATGTCAGCCGAGAGCACAATTGAGGAAAACTCGATTCCGACAAATGAGTTTATAATTTGTATTTGTGATATTTCTATTGTTTTATGAGTTTTATAATTTCTCTTTTGACTGCATTTTTTCTGTTGTATGAACTGCTTATGAAGTTATATGTCGGTTTGCCTGAATTGACACATCAAGTATCACTATAAAACAGGCGATTCGTACATAGACAAAAATTATGTCTCAATGAAATACAATTTCTTCATATAGAAAACTTTTATAAACGTTTTTACTAAAACTCATGATAATAGAATAAACGTTATTGCTTTTAGAATGTCAATTATCTTCATTTGGACTGTAGATCAATGAAATTGTAAATAAAACCAAATCAAAGATGAACAAGGAAATAATTATTTTAAAGAATGACAGATATGTTTTGTATCATTGGTGAAAAGTAAAACCAAAACAAATAAAAACGGCGCCACAAATCAAGGTTTCCTATTTTTGTGGCCAAACTTGCTAATTATTACAAATATAAATAGTGGTTTGGGCCAGGCTTGCCAGACCTCCCGATATGGAACTCATATTCCCGCATATTCCCGCATATTCCCGCATATTCCAGTTTTAGATTTTGAATAGATTTTACCCATCTTGAAAGGATTTTTTTTAAAAAAAACCATAAAATTAAACGAAACTAAGAAAAATCGAGAAATTATATTTCTATCTTACTTATTGCTCGCTATTTTTTACCAGAGGGATTTGTGATTTCACCTTTTCCTTATGGATTCGTGTTACATTTAATTTCAAAATGACGTGCAATGAGTTTCAGGCATTCTTAAAAACAGAAAATGCACAAGGAATACTTAAAAATGAAGCAAATGCTGATAAATATTTATAAATAAAATTAATTGTTACTGTTTTTTTACTTTAACAAAACTGAAGATTTATTTTTTTGTTATTTTTTCTAATGTATTTTATTTATAAATGCATATAATAAATATGAATGAATTTATATTTTTTCAAAAATATAATTGATTTTTTATTTTTATTCCCGACAGGCTTGCCAGACTTCCAGATTTCGTCGGGAATTTCCTGATATGATTTTTCGAAAATCTGACATCCCTGGTTTGGCCACTATTAATTATACCATTATATAATGTTATTGGTCTCAGAAAGAGTTCCGACAAAAGACATTGAAGTTTTGACTTGACATTTTGATGTTCATATTTTCTAAATGTTTTTTTATTTTCAATTTTGAACTGATTTTTCATATTTAGTAAATTTTTTCTAAACTCTTTTTACATAGGATTTATAAAACGAGTTGGGGGGGTAACAAATAATGACAACCAACATTATAAATAATTACAGGACATGAACCATAGAATTAAAGAAATATTTTCACAAGGTCAAGAGATTTGTCTCTAGTAGACCTTTGGACTCTTATTGTTGGAAATTTTGCTCATCTGTTTTGACATGACTACTGGAATAAATATGTGCGCGTTTGCGCATCTCCCGCACATTCATGTATCATATGTGATGCACTCAAACAAAACATGCATATTCAAGAGCATGCACATAAATCTATGAAATATTATGTAATAGCATTGAAAAAGAACAGATTTATTTATATAGTATTGAAAGTTGATATTTTTCGTCAATTAAAAGAGAAAACCGATGGATTACAAGTTGATGACAAAACCGACTTTGTTCCTCCAGTGGAATGTCGGCTGCAATCATTCAGTCAACCGTCCAGTAGAGGAGGAAATCCTCATTCAGCCGATAATAGCTGCATTGTCAATTTTGGCCTTTATTTTCAATACGGTGGCAATCGTGATTTTCGTCTACCAACCGAAGCGTACCGTGATGCGATTCAATTTGATCTCGCTCTCAGTTGCTGAGTCGCTATTCAATGGAATATTAACCTTCTACTTTCTATTATCCTGCACAGACTTACTGACAATCGGTCTATCGACATTGTCGGTCCCTCCATGGGAGAAAGTTGAAATCGTTCCGAGGCTATATAAAATTGTCATCATTTTAATGGACGTAATGGTTTGCACTCGCAATTGGTGCAACTTGCTAATAGCGGCTTCAAGAGCCGAAGTCATTTCGTCGTCAATCGGAAAGAAGAGGTTCTTTAAAAAATCTTCAATGTACAAAATTATAGGAGTTTTGTTTGTGATTTCATTACCTTTGGCAGTGTTGAGGAATTGTAATGTGGAATTGCTCATCTGTAAGGATGCGGACAGTAATCTATATTACTCACAACAGAGACCTTATCTGTCCTCGTTGATTTTGAAAATTTTTACACTTGTTTGGTTTGTGATTCAGTGCATTGTTCCTTGGGTTGGGGTGGTCGTTTGTTCAATCATTATGACATCCGTAATTTGTTCGAACTTTAAACAACATCAAAATCTCGTGTCGGGTTCATCACGAAATCAAAGACGCCGTAACACGAGCACAGCATTGAGGACTGTATTAGGTCTAGCTTTGACTTTCACGATTTGCGAGCTTCCAACCTTTATCTTCACTATCATTTCCGGAATGGAGCTTAGCGGAATGGATAAATTCAAATCTCTCATCTTATTGGCTAATTCACTAATTGTCATCGACTCAATAATTAATTTCTGCGTATACGCCGTGGCGATGCCGGAATTCCGGGACGGAGTATGGAAACTGATTCGTTGTCAGAATTTAAAGTCCCGTCGAAAGCACAACATTTTCTCGCCGACAAATTATCCCTTTGCAAAATGCAACGCTGGCAGGCTGTTGCTGAAGAAATCCGAGAATCCCAAATAAAAAACATGGACGTAAACAAAAAAACTTCAATTTCTCGTCAAAGTCAACAAAATCTCAAGCATTTATATGTGGAAAATCTCTATCTTATTGTAAATATATCTCGATTCTCAGTCAGACGGATTCGGTTTTTTTTATTATTTTCCCCGGGAGAAATCTTTCGGGGGAAAAACATTTTCATCAACCGATTTTTGATAGAAAATATTTTTTTATTTTTTTTTAAAATTTATTTTTCTACATATCTTTATTATGTAATTTTGTCGACATGTTTGATTATTTTAGTTTCTCGAAACCCCGTAGCACAGTGATTATCGATTTTCTGCGTGTTGCACATTTTTCCACTTCTTACCGCAAATGTTTATTTTTGAATTTATTCGGTAAAATATTTATTTTATTCAAAAATATTATTTTCAGTTCCGTTTTTTTACTTTTGCAGATTTTAAGCCCATTTTACTTACTATGCCCCCGAAAAGATGGAAAATTTTTATTAATGTATTTTTCTCTGAAAGCAAATAAGTCACAAATACAAAAAACATATTTATAACATTTAAATAATATTTATTTAAAAATTTAAATAATAAAAAGTTTTTTTACTAAATAGTTTATTAATAAATAAACAAAATAAATACGATAATATTTTTATTATAAGAAAGTGCCAATCAAATACTCGTTTTACAATATTTTTCGACAGTTTTCCATTTTAAATGTTTTTGAATAGTTTGGAGGTAAAATGTGAGTATGTGAATTGTTGTTGTTTTCTAATCTACCTAAATATTAATTTAAATAATTTTTTGTTTCTATTTTAAAATTTTTAAAATTTGTTAAAATTATAATAAAATATTTGATAAATTTATACATATGCTTATTGAAAAAAATCTAAATTAAAAATCAGTTTATCTTAAATTTTTCAATTGTTTTTAAAATTAATAAAATTTATTATATTTGATTATTATATATATAAATATTTATAATATTTTTCTCCTATCTGAAAATGTCAGAATAAAAATATTCATTATCTTCTCAAAATAAAGTGGAAACTATGGTGAAGTTAGAGTTTTAACCCCTTCCAAAATACATAAAATATACTTAAACTTCATGATGGTGCTAAGATAATAAACACTCTAGGTCGAAAGTTGACCAATTCAAATTAGTTGAAGAAAAATGTCACAATTCAATGTTAACTGAAGATTAAAGAACAAAATTATGTTTACTGCAATCTTGATAAAACTCATTCTAAAATTATATTTTAGAAATAAAAAAAATATTTACAAAAAACTTTTCAAGAAAATTTTAAGAACTTCATTTGGAGTTGTCGAAAAAACTGTATGACTCATTTATTTGTTTTGCACACCTTATCGACATTTGATACAGATAGCAGTCGACGGACATAGCGATGGCAAGTAATCTGGTCAAAGGAAAGTTAAATTTTGAAATGGAAGAAATACCGTTTCGAAGTTGACCAGATCCTTTTAACAATATTCAAGATTAAAGTACTGGAAAAATTAATTATTTTTGTATAAAAAATCTCTATTTAATAAAAATTCACCTAAATCTATAATTAAATCCTAATTTTTGACAACTGACAAATTCCGCGAACAAATAAATTATTTCTAAAATTAATATATTAAAAAATTATGTTGATTTAAACAAAATATTGAGAAATCAGATTTGTAGTGAGTTTCAAATAAGCGGTGAAATTAATTAAATAAAATAGATTGAAAAAATTTACTTTCAATTATTTGCATTATTCATTAGCTTTGACTTCCCGTAATTACGCAACACACACACACGCGCGAAATCACGTTGCAGGGGAAAAATATCAATCTGATAAAACAAATGGCAAAAAAAATAATTGAGATTTTACTATTTGGTAGTTTCAATTATTCTTTTTATATTATAATTATTTTAAATTTAATTAAAATACTTAAATTTAATTAAACAATTTAAATTTATTTCACTCCGTTGTAAAACTTCATTTTACAAAACGATTATATAAATTAATAATTCAATAGTTTTAAAAATCGTGAGGGGGGGCTGGAATGAGTAATTCTTTATGATAAAATAATGATAAATAAAGGAAATCCGTTCATCACACGGCCAAGGTCATAAGTGTAAACTTATGCAGACAACATTCCAAAATTGAATTTGTAATAAGCATACAATTTGTACGTTACACTCACATTCCGTTTTGTGGTTGTGTAGATTAGGGAATCCAATACCGGTATTTCGGTATTTAAAACTACAAATACCGGTATTTCGGTATTTAAAACTACAAATACCGGTATTTCGGTATTTAAAACTACAAATACCGGTATTTCGGTATTTAAAACTACAAATACCGGTATTTCGGTATTTAAAACTACAAATACCGGTATTTCGGTATTTAAAACTACAAATACCGGTATTTCGGTATTTAAAACTACAAATACCGGTATTTCGGTATTTAAAACTACAAATACTGGTATTTCGGTTTTAATACCAGTATTAAATAAAATTAAAATTTCATACAATAAATTGAAATAATGTATAATGACATTAATCATTAACGTTAAGATAACGGTGATTTCGCATCGACCTCCATTCGTCGAATGTTATACTGAGCCCAGTCCCAGAATTTTAAGTACGCAAATTTCTTCAATCAGTATTTATCTCACACTTTCACCATAATCAGTAACCATTTTTCTAATTGTAACTGCTGATTTTGGGAGTTCATCAGACAATATCAAGGATTCTATACATTTCAGAAGATCGTCTGATGTTATAAATAATCTGAATGGCATTCCAGCCAGCGCTGTCATTCTAGCTAAGATGAATCTCCACTTATTTTAAAGGTTTTGGTGATTTTAAGAGGTGAGTTGGGGTTGTTGATTTCAATTTTTTGTCTAACACCCAAACTGGAAGAAGGCTCATTTCTTTTTAGAATATTTATTTTGATGTAGTACAAATTTCAAATTTTCTTCCATGGCAGGGCATGTATTAAAAATCTGTAATGTAGGATTAAATAAATACAATTTAATTATAAATAATACATACAAATTAAACTAAAAATACAAAATTTATAAGCAACAATTACCTTAATTAATTTAGTTTTTTACAAGCTTAAATAAATGCGTAATTAAATATTCGTTTTTTTGATATATTTTTTTGTATTTTGAATAATTTTCAAATGTTTGTCACCAATGTTTCAGATTTAACAAATAAATGAAAAACAGAAAATGAAATCACAATAGAAACAGATAATTCTTCCTTCCAATCATTTATCTCTTTTACTCTTGTAATAAAAATGTACGAATAGATTTTAGGGAATAAAATTATAGATGGTTTTCTCACTTTCTCCAATACATGCGATCAAAGGTTAGTGAAGGAAGAATGTTTTTAATAACTATGCGAAAGAAAAGCAAATATATAGTTCATCCAACAATACATATAAAATTGCTTCATAAGTAAAATAAAGTCACTAACAAAAACAATTAAAAAATTAAAAACGTTAGGGAAATTCCAATAATTTTTGGTTGTATTAATTTTTTCATAAATACCGAAAACTGGTATTCAAATCACTGAATACTGGTATTAAATACCGGTCAAAATTTAGCGGTATCCTTGTTATAGATAATAAATTAATTAGTTATTAACTCAGAACTGTGTATCATTTTCATGAATGGTGATAAAATCAAATGCATTTCCTAGTTGTCCTGTAATTCTGACTGTATGTCACAAACAAGTATGTGTGTATGTATCTGCTAATGTACATATTTTCTTATTATAGCATATTAAATTATGAAATTGTGTATAAGCGATGAAGCTAACAATCTTAAGTACTGGATAAAATAAATAAATAAAATTTTTATTAGGATAAAATATTTTATGTTCATGTATACTATAAAGAGGAGTCCTGTAAATGATTGACGTGTCATAATCATCTTTATTTTTTCTTGTTCATTTCTTTTGTCATTTATTTTCCTTCTTTTAACAAACTATGAAAGAACCTGTTTCTGGAATAATTTCAGAGTTTGAAAGATACTTGAAGAAAGGAGTGCAAACAAGTTATTATAAACATGTTTTTGTTAAATTTATAAAAAGACCAGAACAAATAATTTTTCAAAGTCCATGAAAGGATAAAGGTGTAAAGTATAGAATATATTTGGTGCAACAATTATAATATTTTCTTGACTCTGGATTGTCGTTCTAAACTGGCGATCAATATTTTTTATTTATTTAACTCGAATTTTCGGCACAACTTTACTACATAATTGTAAGCTTATGGCAACTCCAAAGCCAATTTTGCAGTCAAAGTCGGCGAATAAAAAATCTCCTACAAGAATACAAATATTAAAATATTTTGCCAAAAATTAAAAAATAAAACAAATTCCAAAATTAAAATTTGAGTTAACTACTTTACCAAAAAAACATTTCCAAGAGTGGGAAGGGAGTTGTCGTTGGCCCCGTTTATTGTTTGTTTATTTATTTTAAACCAATCAGAATCATTCTAATATTCGCATCAAATTTTTCAAAGTGATTATTGTTGCGGCTGGAATCAGTTCTTGGAGAAACTCTACAAATGCCCACTTGCAAATGTTTACACAATAAACATATCAATAAATTGTTGATCAGCTCACTCCATCACATAGGAAAAGTGAAAAAAATGTGAAATTCAATCTCCATTCATTATCATAATTCGATTTATCGATTCCTATTAATTCAAACAAAATTCTTAACTAATGAAACAAATTAAAACCCGGGGGCACAGAATTTTCAATCCTACCTCAACAAAATATTTATAATAAATTTATCATTCTCGATAGTATTTTATCTATTGGTCCCCTTTATAAGTGTATCCCAAATCCTTTTCCTAGTTACCTTCATGCGCACCTTTAAACACAACCCAATTTCTAATACAAACCAAGCAAGACAGCCAAAGTCCAAGTAACACTCCGGAGTCAGAGACAAAGCCAAAATTTGCTTGCTACTGGATTCGGAGTCAAAAGGAAGGTTTGGATTTCATATCTAAATATGTTGGCAAAAAACTTGATGTTATTAAGTCAAATTTAATTCAGCAAAAATTTGTGAAATTTGTTTTAATAAGACATTATAAATTTATCAATTTTGAATATTGAATTATATTATCTTAAAATTCGGAATATTACCCCCCCCCGAGGGTTAGGTTAAATAATTTTCAATAAAATCAACTAGAATTTTATAAAACTATAATAAACTAAAGAAGATTAAAATTAGGGCTGCCAGATTTTCACCACTGCAAACCGGGACAAAGAATTTTTAAAATAAAAAATTAAACCATTACTTCAGCAGGTTAAGTATATAATTATAAAGTAACTTAAAATTAATAACACAAATAAGAACTTTAAAATAAAAATATTGATTTCACATTTTAAAAACGAAAATAAAAATAAATAAATTCTTTAACATAAAAAAAATCATAAAAACCGGGACAATCCAGGAAATCCACCCCGTCTGGCAATCCTATTAAAATGTAATATTGTTTTCAAAATAGCGTTAGTATTGTTATTTAACCGTAAAAATCTTTATATAATATTTTTCGAATTTTAGAACCAAATGATACCAAAATGAAAAAAATTAGAAAAATTCTTTTATAATGAGCCACAAGCAACAGACTTTTAGGGCCTGTCCGTGCCTGCTTTTATTAAATTGTTATTAACCTAACTCTGCGGGGCGGGAGGGGGGTAATATTCCAAATTTCAACCATCTCCACATCATATTATAAGGTAACACAATTCTGTGACAAAAACGTTTCTTTTCAACTTTGAAGGTGAAGGTCATCTATAAAATTGGATTTAGTTGAAGCCATTTTGGTTTTTATAACCATTTTGTAAAATACACAATTTTGTACACACACACACATACATAATAAAAAATAATTATTTAATTACATTTTCTCTTTTTCATTACACATAAAAGAAAATGTGTGGCCTTGCTAAATAGGGACCTAACAAATACCTCCTGGAAGCCAACGAGGTTAACCCATGGTTTTCAGAATATAATTAACATTGTAATAATTTATTTAATTTAATTTAATTAATACAATTAACATCAATTAATGTTATATCATTGACAAACAACTTTTGTAAATTTTCTCATAGATACTGTCAAAGATACACAAAGTTCAGTACCCCATGAAGGTTCTGTTTATGCTTCGTGTCAACTTTGCAGCGTCTAAGGGCCCTTAAATGTTTAATCCTGGCACTGTCCATAGGACAAAACCTGCATAAATATGAAATAAGATGAATAATGTCTAAAAAATACAAATGAAAGAAAAATAAATTTTGTGTAAAAGCGCAATCATTCATTCAAACAATAAAATTAAAAAATTATGCATTATAATAATTAAATTAAATAATCCACGTATGAACCTGCCATCATTAATTATAAATTATATTCCTGAAAATGTTGAGAAATAATCAAATGATTTTGCTTTAGAAATTATTATTATTATTATTATTATTATTATTATTATTATTATTATTATTATTATTATTATTATTATTATTATTATTATTATTATTATTATTATTATTATTATTATTATTATTATTATTATTATTATTATTATTATTATTATTATTATTATTATTATTATTATTATTATTATTATTATTATTATTATTATTATTATTATTATTATTATTATTATTATTATTATTATTATTATTATTATTATTATTATTATTATTATATTTGCTTATTCAATTCTTTTAAGCCTACTCCACCTCTCATCCTAATTATTCCTTATATGGAGCCAATGTTATACCCGACATTATTCCGGAAAATTGTCCTGTTGCTGTTTGTCCAAAAAGTATAGGAAATGTGGCTTAGCTGCCTCCCCCCCCGAATTATTGGAACTCCCATTTGGACAAATTATCCCAATTGGAAAATTTATTTTGTCTATTATTAGAACTATCAAAATTGCAAAAGAAAAATATTTATTAGAAATTTAAAACATTTGAATTCTTGCTGTAAATAAAACAACAAATTAATAAACTGAAATAAGACAAATTTTTATTTCAAATATTTCATTATAACAGCAGGAAAATTATAATTTATAAGCAATAAAACTCACCTGAAATATATAATTAATTTTCACAATAAAAATAAAAAAATTTCAATATAATTTTTCAAAAATAGTTAATCTAACTAAATAATAATAATAATAATAATAATAATAATAATAATAACAATAATAATAATAATAATAATAAAAATAATAATAATAATAATAATAATAATAATAATAATAATAATAATAATAATAATAATAATAATAATAATAATAATAATAATAATAATAATAGTATTAGAAGACGCCCTTTGTAAGATAATTAAACAATAATTTCATTATTTATTTTTTTAGAAGCAATGCGCCAGTAATTTAATTTTATTTTTCATAAAAAAGCACTTCAAGTGCTGTTTGAGGTAAGACGTCTATAAAACAGGAAAAAAGCACCAAAAGTGCAAAAATAAAAAACAAAAAATTAATAATAATAACAATAAAATAATTGACGTGAGGCTTCATCAAGTGTCTAATAAAAGCATTTTAAGTGTCAACAAACAACAGAAAATTTAGTATATAAACTGAGAGAATTCTCAGTTAAATCACCCAAAAGTTCTAAGCCTCAGAAGAATTTCATAGTTGATATCGACTTATGAAATAATAAATTAGAGTATACATTACATTGAGCTCAGAGAAAGGCATTCGAATACACACACGCATACACATATATACATTTACTAATATATTGTGAGCTTATTATTTTTTATCAGGTAATCAGTTTTATAATTGTTATAATAAATAACATTTGTTGACCAGTGCTATCTTATTTATTTATATAAGATACCAATTTGAGATTCTGGGAACCTTAATAATAATAATAATAATAATAATAATAATAATAATAATAATAATAATAATAATAATAATAATAATAATAATAATAATAATAATAATAATAATAAAAAGAAGAAGAAGAAGAAGAAGAAAGAAGAAAAAGAAGATATTAGTAACGTGTGAGATGTGAGGCATTGTTGATAAGGTAATCGAATCCAAAGGTTAATGTGCAAAGTGCTTTGACTACGAATGTTTTGAATGTTTTTAAATAGTTTGAGCATGTTAAATTGTGACAATTAGATGTTATTGTTGAAAACCTTTTTTTAACTTTTAATAATATTAGTCATTAAAATTTATTAAATTAAAATATATTATTATTTTTATTATTATTATTATTATTATTATTATTATTATTATTATTATTAACATTATTAACATTATTAATATTATTATTATTAATACTATTATTTTTATTATTATTATGAATGTCATCTACACAAGATGAGTAAGTGTATTTTACTGGAAGGTATTTAAAATTATTTATGTTCATGATTTACTGCAAAGCACCCCTCACCCCCTGAAAAGATAATGCAGCTTCCGAATTCCTCGAGAGGCAGTGAAGTAGTTACGAAATCCTCTTGTTTCCCATCCAAGTGGAATTGAACTAATTGTTTTAATTGATTTTATACATTTTCCTATTTTTGATGGAATATTTTAATAATTATTACAATTTTTAATCTTTATTGAAAATCAGCTGCTAATGAAATTACAGTCTCAAAAACATTTGGAGGGAGAGGGGTGACCTAATCACGGATCGAGTATTGAAACCTCAAACCGAATGTCTAAATACCGGCATATATACAATAAATATTTCATAAATTATGATAAAAAGTTATTCATTAAAACAACTGAAATTCGGTTTGCTGATTAATGTTGTCTTTTAAACCGGTCGAAAATGTCAAGTTTTATTTCGAAAACCGTAAAAAAATCATTTTTATTTCTTGTTCGGTATTCGGTGGTATGTGATGGTCAGTTGGCACAGCTGATCCTATAAATGGCACAGATGTAACGTTTCAACTTCTAGATGATCATGTGTCTCTCAATTTATGTAGAAGGGGGAATAGGCAGAAAATCACTCTTCCAATCTAACCGAACCGCCGACTATCTAGCGAATAATGACTGAATTATAGGACATAATGAATACATCCTTTTTATACCGATTTATCAAATATTTTCATAGCAAAAATTCAGGGACCCTCAAATAGGAGAGATTTGATAGAAGCATAATGGAATTTGTGAAATATTTCAGAAAAAATGACTTTATAATTGTAATTTTTAATGAAATTGTTGTTTCATTTGATGCTTGTAGTTTGTTTACGAATGTACTATTGGTTAATATAATTGACTTATGTGTGCATCGTAGCATAGAGTCTTTTTTTGATTTTAGGAAGATTTTACATAAGAACATTGTATTCACCTGCTAAGCTCAGAGAAAGTCACTGATTGAGTTCTTGGATTTATTAACATCTGATGCTTGTCTGTATTATTCTTGAGAACATTTATGTGAGTATAAGAGAATTATGATGAATGGATTGATTTATCGTTTATGGTCTATCTTTTACTTTAAAAAATTCAGTAAAAAAGTGTTAATAAATTCGTTGGGTTGTTGATAAAAAGGAGTATTCGAAATAATTTTGAATAATGATAATAAAAGTGAGTACTAGATTAAGAATCATAAGGACTCCTGTTTGAGGATGTTAGATTGTAATTTGACTAATGGATGTAAATTGATTGGTAATGTGAAAAATTCCAATATTGTAGGTTAATAACGATAAGCCTAAATTTGTGTTAGTATTGCTGTACTCGTGAGGTTTCACAAATTATAAGAGGAAGATAAGATAGCAGTTAAAAGCTTAAGATTATAAAATCGTTTCTATTTTATGTAAGATACGTAATATATTCAATAAAAAGTCAAAAACATCGGTTGGATTGTGTTCTAATCTCGTTTATCAATATTTATGTAATTGGTGTAATGCCACATACATTGGAGAGACTTCCAGTCATCTCTGTACTCGAGTTCTTGAACATTTTTGATTAAAGGGATTCACCAATATTAGTAGGCACAATAGTATGATTAAAAAAGAATTTTTGATAAGTTGTAATTATTATTGGGAACGTATTTTTTTGTGAATCATTAGTGATAATGTCATTGGATCCGACAATATTAATATTAATTTTACAATTTGTATAATATGAAATTTATTTTAAATGAAATATAATTTTTAAAGTTTATGAAATCTTTAAAAACAAAACAAATATATTAAAATATTTAAAAAGTAATAATTTGTTCATATATATAAATTAAATGGATATTATTTTGGTTGGCTGTTACCTGGTGATGATATTGACTGTGTCGAAACAAGTCGTAAAACGTGTATTTGAATGGCGCTTTCATTAATTAAATCATTGCAATGTTTATTTAATTAGTTATTATTATTATTATTATTATTATTATTATTATTATTATTATTATTATTATTATTATTATTATTATTATTATTATTATTATTATTATTATGACTTATTTTGTTTTACACCTCTGATTTATTTATAAATGACATAATATTTTCTACAAAATTTGATCATGAATCAGATTTATTTAAGGTATTCACGAATTATTATTATTATTATTACTATTATTATTATTTTATTGTTATTATTATTATTATTATTGTAATTATTAGGTTCAATTTCACTATATTATTACCAAAAGGAAAAGTTATTTTATTCGCTATGCTAAATTCGACAGTTCCAGATGTCCCAGTGTGACAGTATCGAAATTTCCCCACAGCAATATGATTGGATTTAAACAAAAAATAACTGCTAGTAACAATGCAGCATATTGGACATGAATCCGAGAAATTTACGAAGGAAGTTAGAATCAGTTCAGTAGAGAGCAATTTGCCCAATCATTCCCTTACAGAAAAGTGACACTAGAAGGGGGCTAGGAATGTTGAAATTTTATTTCCTCATCAGATATCGCGTTTCAATGGCCATTCGAGAGAGGTCTGTGTACTCTTATGAAATGTAAGTCGACAAGTTGTGGAATACCCATACAGAAAGGCATTGTTTACACAAGTAATATCTCCCTTAAAATGCGCAGTTTACATACTTTGTTAATTAAATATTCTTTTTTTGTAAAAACTAAATTTAATAAAACAGAGATTACTTATTTCATTTTCTCTTGATTCTCTGTCTCAGTTTTCTCACGATTTCTGATTTGATGATTCTGAATGAGGTAGGGGGTAAGGGGGGGCATCACAGTTCTGTAGCATTTGCGAATGCATTCTTGTTTGGCACGTCAGTTCCACTTAATAATTTTTACACAATTTCTATTTGTCGACAATTGTTTTTCACTGTTTCATTTATGATTATTATTATTTTTATTATTACTATTATTATTGTTCTTCAGACTAGAAATCATTAACAATACTTTAATGAAAATAAAAAATGTTTAAATAAATTACTTAATAATAATTGTAATCAAATTGTACCAAAAATAAAATCATTTAAATTTTTTTAATGTATTCAAAATCACTTTATTTAGAGCATTTTGAACATTAATTATAAGATTTAAAAATTTTATCAACAACTCCTCTCAGGATAATCATTTTCGATATCTACTAAAGCCCTTTAAAAATTACATAAAATCGTGAATAAATTTTTATTGGTACACTTCATAAAATGCTCACTAATGTGAGTCAATCCATTTAGTCGATAATGCTGAAGAACTCAGGTGCACAGATAACGGGCAATGTCTACAATGTATGCGGCATTACACCCATTACACGATAATTGATACACGAGTTCAGAACACACTCACTGGAGTTGGAGATATATTGTTGAGCATACTACTGATTTAGCAGAATGTTGAAACGATCCCAAATGATGTCTTGTCTTTGTGTTTGGGGATATTATGCTTAGGTTTCCTAGATCATAAGTAAAACATTTTTATAAAAATAGCTTTATAAAAGTTCGGAAATTCATTTCGCTTTTATTTTGATAAAACTTATTTTCCGCGAGAACTTTAGAAGCCTTCAATGCTCAACATTTTCTGATATAGTTTGGTTATCAAAATGAAAGCTCTTCTAACTTTGATTATTTCATTTATATTTCATTATATTTTTTTTTTTTTTTTTTTTTTATTTTTTTTTTTCATTATATTTCATCTGTGCGAAAAATATGATTTTTTTTTTTTTATTCTCTGAAAAAAAAATATAAAAAAAAAAAATCTATATTCAAATATTTCATTTTTTTATTAATAAAAAAAATCTAATTTACTTTTCACAAAATAAAAAACAGTTCGTAATTCTTCATAATAATAATAAATAATAATAATAATAATAATAATAATAATAATAATAATAATAATAATAATAATAATAATAAATAATAATAATAATAATAATAATAATAATAATAAATAATAATAATAATAATAATAATAATAATAACAATAATAATAATTAATAATAATAATAATAATAATAATAATAATAATAATAACAATAATAATAATTAATAATAATAATAATAATAATAATAATAATAATAATAATAATAATAATAATAATAATAATAATAATAATAATAATAATAATAATAATAATAATAATAATAATAATAATAATAATAATAATAATAATAATAATAATAATAATAATAATAATAATAATAATAATAATAATAATAATAATAATAATAATAATAATAATAATAATAATAATAATAATAATAATAATAATAATAATAATAATAAGTTAGATACCATTTTGTATGAAAATAAAAGGTCAAATTATGAGTAAAAATCCAGATGGAAATCTCATATTATCAAATATGAGATTTCCATCTGGATTTCCACTCATAATTTGACCTTTTATTTTCATACAAAATCGAATCTAAATTCTTCTTCTTCTTCTTTTTATTATTATTATTATTATTATAAATGTGAATAAAACGCAATATTCAAACATTCTATGTTTGAAAAATATCATTTATTCATGTTAGTAGATCTTTAAATTCGAAGATCTCCTCCGCTTGACCAATTTCAAAATTGGCTAAACTCTGAGACCCGTTAAGAATAAAGGAATATATATATATATATATATATATATATATATATATATGTGTGTGTGTGTGTTGTGTGTGTGTGTAAAAAATTCTTCTTATGTGCCTTGTACGTGCCATAGAACCAATTATTTTGACCCTTTCCCCAAACCCATAAGCCTCGTCATTAATATTATCATTTTCACACGTATTATATACATATGTATATCAATTCTACTCTCAAGTCCTTAGTAATTATTTAAGAATTTCAAAATTAATTCAACACAATTAAAACAAATGTAAATTTTGTAAACATTAATATAAAATGTTACATTAAGGAAAAATCTTGTCTCGACCCCCCTCCCCCCCTCCTTACAATATAATTCATGGGATAGCAAAATTTTAATTTTTCTCAACAAATTTATTAAATTTCCTTTATATGTGAAATTAATTGGAATTTTGATTACTCAGTTAAAACAAAACAAAGAAATTATTTTCATTGATAAATACAATGACATTCACTTGGAAAACGCATAAGAAATTGATAGTACATTGTGAGGAATTGCACTGCCAATAATCATGGGAGGCCAAGGGAGTAGAGGGGAGGGGAGGGGGGGCAGGCCAATAATTAAGATTGCAAGTATTTTAGGATAAGGAATTTATCTGAAATTTTGAAGAAAATTCAATTTATAAAGAATCCTTGTTGAAAATAATTATTTTGATTTATAATTCAAAAATTCTTATGAGGTTATGTAGATAAGCTGGATGAGATTGATGAGATAACTTTACTTGATTCGCCTAATCCGCATGAGGATGATCCTTTAATTAGTACGGGAAGTGATGTAATGAATGCGACTGATGATGCTCAATTGAATAGCACTTGTTTCTGTAGTTTTCTGAAGGTTTCAGAAATATGTGAAACCTATTTTAAAAATTATTGGTAGTGTCAAAGTTGAAATTATTTCAAAGTTTTGTAGAGTTAATTATTTTTACGGCATAATTAATTCGCGTAGAAAGATGTCTGACAGTCTCTCTAACTTGTCATGCCATGTTTTTCTGTTCTCGTATACAGTTTTGCTTTCAAGTTACAGCGACTGCCAGGCATGTTTGTAAACTAATTATTTATGTCGTAAATATAAGTTTTGATTTACTGGTACATGTCAACAAAAACTGATTGGTTAATTTGGACATTTGTAAATTCCTTTATTAATAGCTAATTGTATAAGAATGCTTATTAACACTAGATTTACGGATGTTGATTATATACCTATTTTTACTGAAGTGAGCCAATTTGAGTCACACAAGAAAATTGAAGTTTTTTGCAAAGAAAATAGTTCCAAATCAATTTAAATGAAATGTTTATTATCAAAAAATTCATGAAAAACATTTTTTACATATAAACTCGGTTTTTGAAACACATTTTCCGCAGACATTTCTATTACATTTAGTAAAATGGTTTGTACATCTGTTTCTTTTGCATGTTTGTTGACGTTTATTGTCAATATTCAAACAAATATATTATTTTCAAATATTAATCATTTAATAGCTGGTCACAGTTGAATGGCCAGGTCATTCAATAGTTGACAGTAGATTATAGGGGCTACCAGTGTAGGATTAGTTTGATAGGGCTGCTTATTAAGCAGTCAAATAAATAAAAAGAGGAAGCTCTTGTGGAAATAAAATAGGTCACAGATATTATTGATATTGCTAACCCTTTCACTGTGCAATATGTTTTGAGATTTCGTGTTCATGTGCGCAAATAATTCGATGATTTTACATACAGTTGCATATAATTCTTGTTTCATATCTTTTGGGAAACCTAATGATGGACTCTATCTTTTATCATTGTTTCGGGGGAATAAAGCAAAGATTTAGAGGTTGTGTGTGCCTCTCGAGTTTTGTGAAGCTGTACATTGTTTTTATTTGCTATTTCTGTGATTTCCGATTAAAAATTCGACGAATCAAGTTTTAATAATAATATAATTGAAAAATACCCCTTAGAATAAAATAAGTTATTCAAACAAAATTATTTTTTCAATAATTACTATTATTTTATACTCAGACATAGTGATTAATAAAATTAAGTTTTTCAAGTGGTTTGGTAGTCTGATAGCTTGTTACGAGTTTCTGTGTTGAACTGGTAGTCCACAGAGGTATGATGACATCTACTATGGTTTCAAGTGAAAGGAGGTTCAAGAAAAAGATTCGTCTTATTGTCTTGCCTTAAAACCAAACTTTGCAAACTTGATGTTCAATGCATCAAGATAAGTGTATAGCAGTGTTAATTTGACAGTGTTTAAACACTTACCTGGCGCTCAGATTTCTCCCGCATAGTACTGATGCGAGCCCTTAGCTCGAAACTAGTATACTATTGGGAATTGCACTGGATATCGCTTAATGTATCGATTATTATTATTATTATTATTATTATTATTATTATTAAAAGATAACGCCAATAAAAAACTTTTCGTACGATATATTTCGATAGCATAGCTATCATCTTCAGGTACTCAAAACCAACTAAAAATATTATGATTTAACATTTAATTTAAACAAATTATTTTTTATTGATTTAATTTTGTAATAAATAAATATTTATAAAATATATTCAATTCACTTTTAATTAATTTAAAATTTTAAAATTTTCACTTATATTCTAATTTTTAAAAATTAATGTAATTGAAATTTTCAATTATTTTAATAATATTAAAAAAACAAACATGATTTAACATACGTAAACTATTTAAAAACATTCAAAATATTGGTAGTCACAGCACTTTGCACATTAATCTTTCGATCCAATGATCTTATGAGCAATGCTTCACATATCACGCGTTCCAAATAATTATTAAAACTTCTCAACAAATTCTAAAATCAGACATTCCTATTTCACTTTTACAGCCTCTATTGTGCTCACTAATATTGGTCAAACCCTTCAATCGACAATGCTCTAGAACTCGAGTACAGAGATGACGGGAAGTCTCTCCAATGTATGTGGCATTACACCCATTACATGTAAATTGATAAACGAGATCATAACACAATACAACCGGAGTTTTTGATTTATTAATAAACATATTGCGTACCTTACACGAATTAGAGACGATCTTATACTCTAAATTTCCCATCTGTTTACTTAACTTCCTTTTATAATTTGTAAAGCCTTCAGAGTACGGCAATACTAACGCATATTTAGGCTCAATTTTTTTATATCCATTTTTACTTTTATTTAGATCAACACTCAATTCACACATTTGACATGTTACACTCAGACTTTCCACAACATGGATCCTTAGGATTTTTAATCAATTTGTCAACAGTCTCTTTTATCATCAACAATAAAAATGATTCTTTATCAACAACTCAACCAATTTATCAACACTTTTTACCGAATTAGCAAAAGTAGAAGATAAAGCCCATGAACGATAAATCAATCCTTTCACCATATTTCTCTTATACTTAAATTCACAAAAACTTTCTGGAGAAGTATAAAGACCAGTATCAGTTGGTTTTCTATAAATCTCTGTCTCATACTGTTTATCTTTGCGTTGAATTAACAAATCCAAAAACCAATTGATGACTTTCTCTCCGTTTCACATGTGAATAAAATGTTTTTATGTAAACTGTTCATAAAATGCAAAAACGGTTTTAAATGTTTCTGGTTTTCAAATACAAGAAAAATATCATCCACATACCTTTTATAAACAAAAGGTTTCTCAAATTGGAAAGAAGCAATTTTCTTTTCCAAACTAGCCAAAAATACTTATGCTATCGTTGGTGCTAAAGAGCAACCCATAGCGACTCCATCTATTTGTTGATACCATTCATTATTGAAAAGAAAATTGACATTTGAAGTAGCAAATTCAAGAAGTTTTCGAAATGCCCTTCTATCCAAAATGTGATGTTCCGAAATATTTTCATTCCACAACGCACAGCATAAGTCAATTGTCTCAACCAGTGGCACATTCGTAAACAAACTGCAAACATCAAACGAAACCATAACATCATTCATACTTCGTTTTTGTAGCTTTGCAATACAAGACACAAACTCAAAGCTATCTTTACATTCAAACTCTGATCGCATTAACGGTTTTAATAATCCCTCTAAAAACTTTGCTATTTTATACTGGGCAGTACCAACCATCGACAAAGCTGGTCTCATAGGTACACCATCTTTATGGATTTTTGGTAGCCCATATAGTTTAGCTGGCTGCGATCCTATTGGACGAATAGACTTACCTACCTCTTCATCAATAAGCTTCTTCTCAATAAAACCATTTAACATTTTTTGCGCAAACTCTTCATCCTTAAGAGGAGGCAATTTTCCATTCTTCCGACCCTTTGGCAATTTCACAAACTGAAGAGAATTTAACAAATCATTCAACTTATTTACATACACATCATGGTCAAGAATAACTATCCCATTTCCTTTGTCAAACTTACAGATATTTATATTTTTTTAGCTAAGTTTTTTAAAGTCATAAAATCCCTAATATTCTGCTTTTTGTTTTTATCGATATACTCCATCGTACTTGCACTTAACGAGCTCTTCACATAATTACCATTAATGCCTTTCATCGATCGGGCTATATGAAAATATAAACTTTCAATTTTTGCACACAATTTTGTTTCATCCAAGCGATTCTTAATACAGTGATTTGGACCAAATTTTAAAACACGCTCTTCATCATCATTCAAAACTATTTTACTCAAATTTATCACAGTATTCTCCACATTAAATTTAGAAATCCCAAATATTTTTCTCCAATTAATCAATTTTTTAATATGAGCATCCTCTTTAGATTTTATTTGCACAATCGGATTTTTGATACACCATTCTACACATACTTGTAAACAAAACTCATTCGTAGCATTATTTAACATTAATCCAATATTTGTTAGTTTTTTATCAATGGAAGTTCTCCTTATTTTCTCTGATTCCAACATTCTAATTCCAAATTCAAACAAATTACTTTTTATTAATTTAATTATTATTATTATTATTATTATTATTATTATTATTATTATTATTATTATTATTATTATTATTATTATATTATTATTATTATTAATATTATTATTATTTTTATTATTATTATTAATTTATTATTATTTTTATATTATTAGTTTCTTAATCGAAATTTCTTTTTAAGAGATAAAAGTAAATAAAACAAATTCATACCGTTGTTGGAATTTGTACCAGCGACGTACGTATGTAAATGAGACTAAGTGGTAATTGTACTTAACTCAAGTAAAGTGGAGTGAAAAAAATACTTGAATCACTAAACGAAATGGATAGAAATCGTGAATTTCGTTCTTTCAGATCCCAGGAAAAATTTGCTTTTTCAAATTCATTATAGAACTTTTCGGGAAAAATTAACGATTGTAATTTTTATTAATTAATTAAATATAAATAAGAAATATAATAATAATAATAATAATAATAATAATAATAATAATAATAATAATAATAATAATAATAATAATAATAATAATAATAATAATCTTATTAATAATTATTGTGAGTAAAACATACGATAAGCTTTTGGTGCGAATTTCAAGTTTATTCTAAACAAAAAATGAAAGTTTGCGACTGTGAAATAATGATTTTCAATCTGTTGAAAAAAATAGTTTGAATATAAAAAATGAAAAGTTTGATCTTTTTTATTTGAATTATCTGCGTTTTGATTGGATATTGATTTAATTTCGAAATAAAAGTTTTTGCAGATGTTTTTATTTCTAAAAAATAATATAATTATGTATAATTATATAATTGTGTATTGCAATAATCTTTTCGAGGAGCTCGAAAGTTTAGCTCGCAAGGGCAGTTGATTTTACCTGGTCGTTACAATTAATAGAAACCTCCTCGACACTTAAAAGGTCACTGGAAAGTCCCTGTAGCGCTAAACTAAAAGATAGTCGGTTGTCGTACAAACCGGGTGCTCAATGGCAACGTCGATCGGAGCGGCTGGTTGAAATAATCTATGAAAAGTGCGTCGAGAGTTAAAGAATTTCATTAAGTTAAAAACGATTTTTTTCAAAGTTTTTGTCATAAAAGAGGAATGAGATACAAGAATATCTGGTACTGTTACGGTCGAATTGAATTTTGATGTTCTGAATCAGTGACAACTGAAGTGAGACTGGAGGATCAGCATCGATGGGTAGTATAAAGATGCAGGGTTTTTCAATTGGTTTTTCTCTCTACCGAGATCATCGTAACAATAGGACACTACAAGGACTATTTTAGGACGTCAGTTACCGAAAGGTAAATTAAATTCACACACAGTTTCCTAAACATTTGTACAGAAAATAAATTACTCTTTGCTAGGCAGTAATATCAGCCGATAATTTGTGTATCAGTCGTTCACAGGAGTCAAACAAATTTTTAAGTCATATTTACAAAAACATATATCTCTATGGTATATAGAGTTCATACACTACATTAGGAGATGACTGCAAAAATAAAAATATACATCATACGCCATCTTGATCTAGTGGACCGAGTGGAAGTCCTGGACAGGAGTCTGATATGGACAACAGAAATTAAGTAAATCATCCCTCCACCTAATTTACCTTCGATATTATTTAGCTGTGAATTTCCAGTCGAGTGAATGCAAAATGATGCGTGAATGATTACATTGGTTGGAGAGTGGACTGAGATTCTGTATTGGATGACGGACTGGAGAAATGGTTGCGATTTATTGGAGGATCGTTTCATTACTATTAGGCTTACTTCTCTCGCATTCTCAGTTCAGTCATTATAATTAAATTCAAATTTTTTCCGAAGCTCTAGTAGAAAAAAGTGATAAACTTACCGAAAATTCAGAAATTACCTAAACAGGAGACGATTGCAGTTTCAGCGAGTTTAACCCCACCATTCCCCGAGTCAAGTATGATAAACTAAAAGGGATGTCCATCAACTCTCCAGAAACCGTGACGACCTCATCATTGAGACTCAGGTGCAATGAACCTTGATCTCCAAACAGAGGTCTGTCCTGTTGCAAATTTTCACTGAAAACTAGTTGAATGCTTGTTTGGCTGCCGTCAGATTCTTTCACTAAATTAATCTCAGGCAGTGATAGAAACGTTATGAATTTATTTTTATTTTATTTGTTTTGATGAGTTTAACCCTTGTAACATGGTAAACACGATGACGGCAGCTATACGAATTCAATACAATAGAGTGAGCTGGATACGAAAATATACATCGAAATTAATCTCTGCTTTTCTAAATCTAATTAAAGTAATTTCTTTTTAAAAATATCCATGTAATAAAATCACCATGGAGAGATTATGCCATCGTAATAAAACAAACCAAAGATGTAGTAAGTGCACCAAGCGACTTCATAAATTAAAAGAAATTTAAATAAAATAAAATTGTAAAATTTCGAGCCAATTAAAGTTTGGAACAAAAGGATTCTAGGCTTACGTAGCCAAAATGAAAAAGAATTTTCGATAAGTAGTAGTAGTGCTGAAACTTTGTGAATATCAATAAAACATCTGATTCATAGTCAAACAATGAAAAATTCGTTATGTCATTGCAAAATGAAAAGCAGTGAAAAAAAGAAAAAGTTCTTTCAATAATAACAATAATAAATAACAATGTTAGCCAATTTCCGTAATGTTTATTCATAAAATGAAATATGAAATATTTCTGCCTAAAAACCTCAGATCACTCATAGACAAAATTTAACAACTCTTTCGCTTTCTCCTCTTCTTCTCTGATTGATATTTTCCTTCATTTTATGAATAAATAATACTCAAATCGTGATCAGATTATTGGCCACACGAAAAATGCACACAAGAAAAATGCCCACATAGACAAATGCACACATGAAAATATAGAGAAAAATGCACTAAAAATTAAAAAATTCGATATAATTCGATAATAACAATAATAATAATAAATAATAATAATAAATAATTAATAATAATAATAATATTGATAATAATAATATTGATAATAATAATAATAATAATAATAATAATAAATATTAATAATAACAATAATAATAACAATAATAATAATTATAATAATAATAAATAATAATAATAATAATACTAATATTGATAATAATAATAATAAATAATAATATACTAATAATAATAATAATTTTGATGATAATAATAATAATATTGATAATAATAATTATAATAATAATAATAATAATAATAAATAATAATAATAAATAATAATAATAAATAATTAATAATAATTAATAATAATAATAAATAATTGAATATTATTCTTGATTTTTTCTCTATTTATTTTATTGTAGTGCTTTTTTCTATGTGTGCTTTTTTCTATGTGAGGATTTTTCGTGTGAGCAATACTCTCTGTACATTTTTCTGTGGGCATTTATCACAGAATCTACTGAAATTGGCTAATATTGTTATTTAATTACATTTTTTATCGACAAAGAAAAATATTTTAAAGTTCATTTATCAAATCTAGCCAGGTAAATTTCGAAAATTCAAAATTTAATAAAAGAATATTAAAGCCTTAATATATTTATTTTTTTTGAAAGGCGAATTCGATTTTAAATATTTAGTAAACATTTTTTAGAATGAATAAATAATTTTTAATTTTTAAAAAATTTTAAATTTTATTCGAATTTATTAAATTTTTAATATAGGTAAATCGAATTTGAAAATTTTGGAAATTTTTTTAAGTAAATATATTGGTGGAATACAGTTAAATGGAGGAAAATATCAATCAGAGAAGAAGAGGAGAAAGCAAAAGAGTTGTTAAATATTGTCTATGAGTGATCAGGGCCTTTTATATGTCGAAATATTTCATATTTCATTCTATAAACATTCCGGAAATTGACTAACATTGTTATTTATATAAATGATTCCGTTATCGACAAAGAAAAATATTTTAAAGTTTAATAATGATAATAATAATTGACATAATATTTTCTACGCAATTTGACTATGAATCAAATTTATTTAAGGTATTCATAGTTAAATCGTGTAGAAAATATTATATCACTTATAAAGAAATCAGAGGTGAAAATCAAAAAAAGTCCTTATAAGATAATAATAATAATAATAATAATAATAATAATAATAATAATAATAATAATAATAATAATAATAATAATAATAATAGTAATATTAATAGTTCATTAAAAATATTCTGTTAAATATAATTACAATAAAATAATAAATATTAAATATTTATTAAACATTGGAAACGAAAACTCTCGCAGAGATTCGCAAAGCAAGCGAGACAAAATCGATCATTCCGCCATCGACGAGCATTAAAATAAAAAAAATCTGGAAAATTTTATTTTAAATAAAATTAAATAACTATTTATGCGAATCGCAAACTTTAAGATATTTTAGAGTTTTTTAAAGCTGTAAATGCGATTAAATTTTTTCATAATTTTGTTTAAATGAACTCATCAATTATGTGTTTTATTACAATTATTGTGATTGAAATGTTTATTTTTATGACAAAAAGGGTATTTTTGGATTTGTTGGTAATTTTATTTGTTAGTTTTATAAATGTGTTTAGCATTATGATTCCTCCCCCTTCTCTTTCAATTAAACTGCAGAGAAAACATTGCTGGCACACAGAACAGGCAAAACGTAATCCAAATGGTCAAGCAATGAAAAGAGTTAGGAATGGTGGCTAAAAGAATATAGGAGAAATTGGTGAAGAATTCTGGAAACAATCAACAGAGATCAAAGAGTCCATTTGATAAGGGAAACCGGAGAGCTATTTATCACTGGGATAATTAATTTAGGAATTCATGGAAATTAGTTTCCCTAGATAGCTTTATCTGCCATTCAACTAATAAATTTAATTATAAAATATTCTTAGTCAAGGCTTAGCGGCAAATTATATTTACCCCAGGACTCATGGGAGCTGGAAATGATTAAGCTTATTATAATGGTGTCGAGTGGAGCATCAACGTCTATACCCCCATCCCAATACTTGTAACTATTAACTAAGAACATTTATTATTAAATGGTGGACCTATATAAAAACAAAGCAGAAAACATTTAAATAATATTTATTAAATATTTCCCATTTTCTGTCCGATTTCTCTTGAATCTGGAAATAAGGCAGTCATATGGCTCTTGACCCAAAATGGTGTATGGGCATTCTTTAAGGATGCCAAAAAGTTGGCAATTGAAGTAGAACTTATATAGGTTAATAAAAAAAAATAAAATAAAAATGTCTTATAATCTCAGAAGATTTTAAAATATTCATTAAAGAATTTTTATATGTAAATTTTATTAGATCAATATTTTTGTTCTCAATTCCTGTTTTTGCTATTGAATGTTGTTTCGAAAAATAGGAAAGCGGTTACTAACTGCAGGATAAATTTTTCTGACATAGCCTAAAGGTGGTCAAATATTAGCGTTCTCTTTTGGTTGTCGCGTCTGTGTGTACGATAGTTGTTGATATTGTGTTGAGTGAGCACACAGGCGCGAGGCAATAGATATATTTGCCTTTGGACTTAATTGCTGGTATCTTATGTAAGTTTGAATTTTGGAATTATTTTTGATTGTCGAGTTGGATTATAATTATTGATTGTATGAGAATTTTTATGAGTTTCGCGTTTGTTTTAACACGTCTATGATTAGAGCTTATTATTTTTAAATAAAACTTTTGATTTTGTCATTTGGAATTTAATATATTTTTGGAACTTGTTTGAATTTTTTTGAAGATAAAATATTATATGCTGGCTCGAAAGAAGGTTTAAGGAAACGACTAGTTTTGCTGAAGGCATGATTCCAATAATGTTTAAAACAATGGATTAACCAGATATGTATGTGTTAATTCAAAATGTTCTTTCGTTATATGCGTTTGGTCATGCAAGAGGTTCGAAAGCCATGTGATGATTTTCTTGGAATGTAGAAAAGTGCTGATCAAAACTTTTTTTCCTAAAATAAACAAATTTTATGCAAATTAACAATCTCGCGGACTGCATTTGGTTACGATTAAAATTTTCAGGTTGTTTTCTTTAAAAATTTTATAAAAAGTCACTGAGAAAATTTAGACATTATGCAATTGTTTGCAATATTTTAAAATTGCTTTCATCAACAGCGGGAGAGATTCTAATTTTTCATTTTTGGAGTTGTCTGGCTGTCAAGGATTCACGGAAAAGGTCTACAAAATACATTACAGTAGGGTTGACGTTCTAAAAAGAGATAAATTAGCATAGCTTGAATTTTGTCGGCATGGCGAAAGCAAACGGCCCCATCTAAGAGAGGATTAATAAGCAAGACAATGAAAGATAAGTAAAGTAGAAGTAAATGTATAAAAAGAATTGTGAAAAATGTATATTTAAAATCTCAGTAAATTATAATCAACTTAATTTTGGAATTTTTAAAAATTTAAAATTAAAATTAATTTTTGCAAAATTTTAGTTATTTGACATAAAGTCGGGCTCAGGGCGTTTTAGAAAATCGTCAAATTATTAAAAATGTAATTTTTTGGAATTAAATTTTAAAAAACATTGTGAGAATAACAAATAATAATTATTTAAATTTTTTTCGATTTTTTTCTAATTTTCCTAAAATTTAGCAGCCGTTTATTTATCTGGGGTCAATGGAATATTATATATTAGTTCAATAAAACAATTATGAAGTTCCCCCGACACCATTTTCAATATTATAAATTTACTGCCCCAATTTGTCTTTGAAAAATTGTAAATAATATTTTGCCTGAAATTTATATAAAAGTAAATATTCGAGAGGGAAATTTGTGTTTAAAGTTCTGCTCAGTGAAATTTATTTACCCGAATAACAATGTATACAGCCCTCGTAAAGAAAACAAAATCAAACATCTGGTGAATGGGATATGTAAGTGACACTTGACTCCGGGAGGTGGGTTTCCCCAGGATCTACGGTGTATACTTTCGCAAATTAGATACATGTGTAAGTGGCTGTATGCATTCCTTAGCAAGTGCAGTTTATATATTTAATCATAATATGTAATTAAGAAATGATGATGAGGATGACAATAATAATAATAATAACAATAATAATAATAATAAAAATAATAATAATAATAATAATAATAATAATAATAATAATAATAATAATAATAATAATAATAATAATAATAATAATAATAATAATAATAATAATAATAATAATAATAATAATAATAATAATAATAATAATAATAATAATAATAATAATAATAATAATAATAATAATAATAATAATAATAATAATAATAATAATAATAATAATAATAATAATAATAATAATAATAATAATAATAATAATAATAATAATATAATAATAATAATAATAATAATAATAATAATAATAATAATAATGATAATAATAACAATAATAATAATAATAATAATAATAATAATAATATAATAATAATAATAATAATTATAATAATGATAATAATAATAATAATAATAATAATAATAATAATAATAATAATAATAATAATTGTTGAAATTGTTGTTATTAAATTAGAAGGATTATTATTAGAATTGTTGTGAGTTGAATTGAAATTATCATTGAAATGATGCTGATCATTTGCTCGTTGGAATCGATTAAAGTTATTATTTCCACCTTGAGATATTTGATTTCCCTCATTATTTCTGTTGAAATTAGGCCTTTGATTCTCATTATAATATTGTTTAGGTGGTTGATTGAATGAATCAGATTGATTATCATTCATATTCGATTGTTTTGAAGTACTTCGCTCTTTTCCCCACGAACCAAATTCTTCGTCAGAATCAGCAGCAAAGCCTTTTTATCAGGTTCAATATCTGTTTCGATGATTTATTATCGTTAAATGCTTCAATATTTTCTTCATCATTATTTTCATCCCAACTCCCTTTATGGATTGAATTTTTGTCATTAGAATTAGAACCATTCTTTGTTTTTTTTCATGATTGATCGTATAGAGAATTCAAAACAATTGTTCAGCACTTTTGCTAGTAAATGAATGAATTGTGTTTAGTTCTTCTAGAGCCCGATTGAATAAAATATCATATTCTTTTTGTTCTGCGGTTCCATATTCGGCTTCATTATTCTTTGACATAAAACGATGAACAGACGGAAAGCCGTAGTGATCAGGTTTTATAGTTAGTTTATTATAAATTATTATTATTATATCAATTTACAGTTATGGTTATCAATTATGACTATTGTTTCAGAATAATGAATCAGAGGAAGCAGAAGAAGCAGGTGAAGCAGGTGAAGCAGAACCTTAGGAAGAAAAAAATGATTCTGAAAATGATTCTACTCTGTCCTTCTCTCTTCAAAATTGGCCAATGAGCTTGAAGACAGATGGGTGATGGCAAGTTATTGGCCGAGTTATTGGTTCGTGGAAGACAATACGTGACTCTATCCGGAACATTCCAAAGACGAATAGCAAACAGAGGTGCTGTCCTTCGGTTGAGTCTGTGTCATTCAATATAGTTGTCTTCCCAGTAGTGAACGGTTGGATCTAATTCATTCGGACTACTTTCGACTAACATTTCAAATGCATCTGTCACATCTGTAAGCCATCACATCTGTAAGCCATCAGTATTTTGACGCGAAGACTAAAATCATTGTTATCACGATAATTTTAGGTCAAATGAGAATAAAAACTGGCCCAAATGAAAGAGGCATTAAACAAGCTGCGTTGTTGGAAAGCCATTTTATGCATAAATATATGGATAAATTTATGCACAAGTATATTCACACGCATTTTTTTATAGAAATCGCCAAAAACATGAAATATCTTGTTGACGTTTAGTTTATTTTATTATGAATTAGGCTATACTCATTTTTCTTCTGGAGAGAGTAACAAATTACCTTTTGGGCGATTTTCTCCAGGGCGATTTTGTCCAGGGCTATTTTGTCCAGGGCTATTTTGTCCAGGGCTATTTTTTCGGGGCTCCAAAGTTTTCAAGCCACATAATATTTTCTTAAATTACAAAAATAAAAATTTGCTATTTATAAAAATTACAAAACTTGAATATTTACACAAGACGTAAGAAATTCATTATCATAATCTTAAGACAATTTCAGCGATTAATTAGAGCAGAATAAGTTCATTTTGATCTTTGAGCCAGTGAATTCAGTCGGATGAACCACTGGAACCAAATGCGCTTCAGAAATCAAAAAACCAAAAATCAACCTAAAGCTAGATTAATTCTATTTATGAGGTCCCCTGGTCCGTTCCCTAACAAATAATTAATTATTTTAATTTAATTAAAACAATTTCCAAACAATAGTAATAATAATAATAATAATTTCGAAAAATTGATATTGGTCCTTTTTTAATTAAAACACAAGAATACCAAATAAACAAAATATATTTCAAGGAAATTATCTTCATCATCAGAATGCCATTTGTCAAATGCTATATAAGAAAACAATAATCATTTAATACATGTGATTTAATATGTAATTTAATAATACCAGTAAATTTGTGATTAAATATGAAAGAAGGGGAACAAAATGAAATAAGTACCCAAGAGAAAAGAGGGGACCCAAGTGAAATATTATACTTTTTAAAATAATATAAATGAAAAATATTTTACTTTTTAATTACGATATAAAATTAAATTAAAATTAAACATATTTTACTTAATTTTGTTTAAATATATTACTTTGATCTCAGACTTTGAAATTAAAATAAATAACTTCAAAAAAATATATTTTAACCGTTTTGGTTTATCTCAGATTGAAAGGTGAAAGACCGATTGAAAAAATAGAAGTCATTGAGTTTTTACAAAGATGTGGTTTGATGAAACAAGCAGTAGTTTGTCAGCAGTGCTCTCTAGAAAAAAATATAAAAATAAACAAATGTTTTTCCATACTTTATGTCAGGGCTTTTTAAACCATGTGTCGCGACCCCATTCGGGGTCGCGTAGCAAAATTCTGGGGTCGCGAGAAATAAAAATACAATTTAACAGAAAATGTTTTTTAACTTGTAAAATTATTGTTATAAAGATAAAATAACAATTATCGTAGATAAATATATCATAAAATCTTCTAGTTCGGAAAGATTGTTTGTACCTGCATTTCTATTAAGAGTATTGTAATAACTTGAATAACATTTACTATGAATTAGAAGATGTTATAGAATTTTAAAAAATATAAATTTATTTTTCTTTTATATTTGTATGGGGTCGTCAAAAAACTCGCAATCATAAATGGGGTCGTGAATTACAAAAGTTTAAGAAGCTCTGGTTTATGTAATTCATTAAAACTAATATAAGTTAATTATTATATAATTTACTTTTTATTTTTTAGTTCCCTTTAGAAGAATTTGTCTTATTTTTATTGGAAAAATATTTTTAATTTAAATTTGATTTATTCAAAAATCCCTTTCATTCACTTGGGCCCCTTTCTTTCATATTTAACCAAATTCGTTTTTAATTTAATGTTAATTATAGCGATTGTGATTTAATTCCCAATGCCACACATAAAATAATAATAATATATTCGTTCTGAAAATTAAAAAATTTTCAATAAAGATCTCATGAGGTTTATTTGAAATTAAAGCCGTAGTGAATGAGGATTAGGATCCCACTGAGACTGCAGTAAGTATTTTATTGTATTTATTTTATAATTATTTTTTAATTGAAATTTAAAATCTTATTCAAATAAGCTTTTTTAATTTACTTTTATCAACTACCATAGGTTTAATAACAGGTGCAGCCAGAAAGGCAGATTTATGACATAAAATTGGACAAGGAAAATTTATGATAATTTGACATATGTAATTAATTTTTAAAAATTAGGGAAATTAAAAAATTATTTAATAAGTGCGCTTTGGTAGGACATCGTACTCGGAATTGGACAATGATGGAGTCACTTGATGGAATTGGGAAGTTATAAAAGGGTAAAGTAGTAACATGGAAAGGCTGGGGGTGGACTGACCTTGGGAGGGGCGTACAATTATGTGAGCATAAATTGAGAGTCATTAAACAACCGTTGCATAAATAGATGGATCACAAAAGGCAAAGATAATTTAATAACTTTAATGAGCAATTTTATTTGAAAAAAGTTATTAAACATAAATTAGCAAAAACTTTCATTTGTTATAAATTTTTTAATCTTTTAAGTACCGCGAGTTATTAGTACAACTGCGTATTACGGACCGGGAATCCCAGGAGAGGTCTCTATGTGATAATTACTTTAATAAGAATTTTATTACTTTTAAGCATAATATTATGATTGAATAATTTATGTACATTTTGTCCCGACGATTCCTTATCAGTTTACCGTTATACTTTGAGGTCCTACATTTTATATTCAAAAATATTCCCCTTATTTAGCTTTTACTTTAAAATCTAATTTATAAATACTTTTTTATAAATAATTTAATTAATTATGCGGAATTCTCAAAATAAAGTTGTTTAAATACTTTCAGATTAGCAGATTTTTAAATTACATAAATTTGTTATTAAAATATATATTTATTAAAATGGATGATTTTAGTCGATTTAATCAATCTTTTCTTTAATTTCTTCGAAATCCTATTCAAATCTTCAGAATTTATGTATAAAGTGCTCCCGTATTGTTTGGCTAATTATTTTATGTTTTTACACGTTTCTGTGGCTTTTCTATCCTTTCGGGTATATAGCTCTTCTGCATTCTGTATTCTATTCTCTCCATTTCTTTTCATTCAACTCTGGCTGAGGTGATTTCTTAGTGATTAAATAACATAGGTTCCTTTCGATGCTTTTAAATGTCCCTTAAGGTTTTCCTCATTAGACTTCTCGCCTTCCTCTGCAACTGAAAATTTGTATATTTAAACCCGTTACCCTTCATTGAGCTATTCTATGTGGTGAACGCGGGACGGGCATAATGCCAAAACTGTCGGAAAATCGGATAATTCCCCATTGCAATTATACAAATGAAAACATTTCATTGAACTCATCGTTGAAATTTCATTAAATTAGACGAAAGCCACCAAAATATGATTGGGCAAACGTTGCCGAACAATTCCCGCTGCCCAGTGAATGGACGCGAGCGGAGAAAATTTATTCATTAACAATTTAACCATGCAAACAAATTCGGTCGGCTTTATGAATAATTTTTAGCGCGACGATTTTTTAATCAAAAAAATCTTAAACATAAAATCAAAATCAAATTCTCAAATTGAATTCGCTATTAAATTATTGTGAAATTCTTTGCTGAGTCGCCGACGCAAATGGAATCTCGTATCAGGTTTTTATTACTTTTAATTTGGTTTATATATATATATATATATATGTGTGTGTGTGTGTGTGTATGTGTGTATTTTTGTGTTAGTTGTTTGTCATATCTTTAATAAACATAATAATAATAATAATAATACAGAGTTTACACGAAATATAAGACTTATTTCCAATAAAAATAAACCTTATTTCCAATTAATATAAAACTTATTTCCAGTTAATATAAAAATAAATTTAAAAAAAATTAAAATAAATAAAAATAGATAAATATAAAAATAAATATATTGATATTTCAAATTTTATTAATAAACCGGAAATTTATTCCTCAATTATATTCCTCAATTCTGCTGTTAGTTCACTATTTAAATTGGCTGGTTTTCCTTTTGTTGTCGAAAGTATTTCATCATCAGGTACTCCTCGATGAATTTTCTCTATTAAACTCCTAGAGCAACAAATTGAAATATCGGCTTCATTAGCTATATCTTTATTTTTCATTTCTTAAGACATACCTTTATGAATAAGCCTTAATTTTTCTTTTGTGACCGTTGCTATGTTTTTCCTGTTATTTTCGGTCTCTATGCTAAAATGGAATTAGGTAAATAAAAATTGTAAAAACGACGAATTTAAACATATATTATATATATATATATATATAAATTTCCAGTTTATTAATAAAATTTGAAATTTATTTTATATTTTTGTAATTTTTATTAAAATTTATTTTTATATTAATTGGAAATAAGTTTTATATTTCGCGTAAACCCTGTAATATTGTAAGGACTTTTTTTGTCTTTCACCTCTGATTTCTTAATAAGTGACATAATATTTTCTACAAAACCTGATTCATAGTCAAATTTTGTAGAAAATTTATAATAATATTAATAATAATTTCCTAATAATAAAACTAATGAATAATTCATTTAAAAGACAAATGAGCAATAAATTGTCAGAAAAAAATTTAAAAATATTGTTTTAATAATAGTTACTAAAAGACTATTGTGTTGAAATAAATTTTGAAATTATGAGTGAAGAATTAAACAATGTGGCTATTTCCTCGATTAGTGGCCGTTTGAGACTTGATTCCGGTTCCACTCATCCCTCGCTGATATTGGAATATGTGCTGGAGACAAAGAACTGAAATTGAATTTCAAAATCGGATACCATTAACTTTGCTGATTTTACTTCTCTCAGCAATAAAAACGAAGTCCTCATAGTATATCCACATTTAGTTGCGTTAATGTCTGTTATAACAGAATCAACAGACGATCCAATGTCATTAATAGAATTGAGCAAACTGTTATCTGTTCTCTCTGAATAATGTTCATCTTCTTCTGTTAAACCCATTATCAAATTTTAGAAGTAATTCCAACCAGTTTTCAGTTCATTCATCAATTGAGATTTAGATGGTGTTGATGATACTAACAAATAGGAGATAAACTTCTTAAATAAATAAATTGAACATTCAAGTCAACCAATTTTGAAAAACAATTCACATATGACATCAAGAACAAAAGAATTTTTAAAATTTTTTTTATTCAATAATTTAACAAAATCTTCCAATTTACGAAAAAAAAGTAAAGTAAATTGATTTATACAAACAACAAACTTTTGCAATCTTACAATAAACAAGTAAATTTTTTTTTAACATTATTTGGCCGAAACAGTGGCTTTGCGCTGAATATCAAAACAAAAAGTAGAAAACAAATTGATTGACATGACCTCGTAAAACTTTATCTAACGATATAACGTTAGCTAGCGCATTCATAATTCCAATCCATAGAGATTCACTTAAATTAATATGTTGCGGATATATCCTTCATTTAAAAAAAAATTCTATATTTAATATTTCTACTCGCAGATTAACTAAATTCCAAGACTTTTCCAAGCTCAAGCATTTTAGCATCAAATTTTTGTGGCATCATTATAATTAATCCAAGAATTTCATCTATATTAATTAATTTGATTAATTGAAATAAATAATTTTTAATAATGTATATTTTTGGATTTTGGTAAATTTATTAGGATTTTGTTTCTACTGACAATTAGTCAGTAGCAAATTCTAAACTTAAAAATTTAAACTTTAAATGATTTTTATTTTTGGTTTGATTAATTGAGTAATTTGTTTATTTGCTACATTCAATTTAATTAACAATGTTTGGAAGGGTCCAGAGTGATCATATAATATCAAATTGATATTATTTTTTTCGTAACCGTATGCCGTTATTTACCGCCAATGAATGCCAAATAAGCTCGAAACAAATTTCCTATTAGAAATCGCATCGAATATTATTTCAAAAACTATTTTATTCAGTTGGTCATCAGAAAATCAAAAACAATTTTATTTAATTTTTTTCTCAAATAAATGTAAAGCCATCTCAGCTATGAAAATTTAAAAACTCGAGCGTATAATTTGTTGTTGACGGGGGGTGTTGAAATGCTTGAATAATATCTACGGAAAAAATAATACTTTGTATTTTTATAATTTCCAAATAAAATTTTGAATATGTTTTAATTATTCCGCCTTGGAGTTTTTTCAATTACTGAATTAAAAGTAAATTCTCGCCATTCGGTATTGAAAGACAACGGAAAATAACTTTAAAAGCTCATGATAATGTTTGATAATATTATTATTTCTGTAGGATTTAACTTTGCACAACGAATTGAAATACACTGCCTAATGAATATTCTTATGGAAATTCATATTTTAATTTTTGATTAATTCATTTTCATCATCTTTTTCATATCTAACATTGCGGATTTAATTGTGGCTCTTTCGTTAATACAGGCCAAAATTAATTCAATTATTGCAGAATTACGGTGTTTCGTTTGTTATTACAGCCATAATTTAAGATCTTTTCTTTATTATAATATTTCACCATGATGGTTTTCCGATTCAAGGTGGTGATACTTGTGCATCACAGGGCTTTATTAATTTGACTTATTTTTAAATAAATATTTGCTTTTCCTTGCGTTTTTAAAGTTTATTTAAATATGTATTGTTTGTTCTTATAGTGTTTTGTGTAACTTTGTTTTATTTAATGTGAAATAATGAATTTTTAACGAATTTGAGGCGGTTTTCTTGAATTTTCGATGCCATTAAAATTTGATTTATTGATTGATTTAAAGTGAGTTTATCAGCAAAAAGTTCAAGTTTATTTCAATATTTTATTATGGGACAGGTTGACCTGTATAAACTTGGAAATAAGATTATTAAAAAGAAATTGACCATATTAGAAAGTTTTGGTCAAAGTTTTAAATGTGCAATAAGAAAATTAAATAAACGGTGTAAATATATCATTCGGCTGTAGTCGAGTTTAATTTCTCGTAGCATTTGTGAATCTGTGATTTGAATATTTGCACTGTTATTGTGATATCAATAAATTTCAATATATTGCTGGGATTACTGGCATTCCTCAAGAACATTGAAACAAAGCAGAATTTAATTAATTTCAAATTCTTTTCATTTTATTTGAAATATAACAATAATTTTTAATATCAAAATTCAAAATTCAAGAACAATTGAAATTTATTGAAATTTGAATTAACAAATCTTTTGAAGTTTAATTTAGTTATTTTTAACAGATTTTAAAAGGATTTTCAACCAATCAAATTTCTGATTTACCAAATTAAATTTATATTATAAAAATAAAAATAGAGCAAAAAAGAAAAATTATTACATTTCGATGCAAATGATTTATTATGCAAAACAATAACAGTCAAATATAAATTGCGTTATATATCGATATGATATTTTATATATATATATATATATATATATATATATATATATATATATATATACATATTACATATCTGTCTAGCCCGATTTATACTTCAGTGCTCTATCAAGTAATCTGGGGATTCCTATCTGATTCCATATCCGGTTTGCCAGCGAAGGATCCCAACTGGGAATTGTCAGTCGATGAGGGGTAGGTTGGTAGCTTCGGATTATCCCAAATGTCACTCAAACCCAATTTATATCCGGTTAGCAACAAATATAGTTTACCATTTTGTAATTCTATCTTAGAAAACTATTGTTCTATTAATTTCCATAATTACCCGATTATTTTTAGCTTGCCTTTTCAAATTTTCAGCAGTTTTAAATCGGCATTCATGAGTTTCTAGTGAAACTGCGTAACTTGTGTATAAACTTACCTTTACAATATAGAGTCTGCATGCCTGCCTAAAATGCTGTACCTTATTGGATATATTAATTAAAAATGAGTAAATTCAATTCTAGCCTTCACCGTTTGTGTCTCTCTTTACGCTAGTGTAAGCCGTCCGATGTACCAACCGCTTCCCCAATATCCCGGTACATATAAATAATTTGGCACAGATGGCATTACATTTGACTTTAAACGACAAAAGTCCGTAATAAAGACTAGACCAACAATTATGCATAAATATTAATTATCAAGAATCAGAATTTAACATTAACATTAAATCAGGTTAGTCTAGGTGTAGATCTAGACGCTGTGACTGCAAATATCTTTCTAACGTACTGGATTGTTATCTTTTCTTGTTATCTTTTTTATCTTCCTTTTTCATCAAGGTCATTTTGTGCAAAAAGGGAAATGGCTTCATCAATCAGATCCAGAGCTTTGCTAATTTGTTATGAAGTTAATATTTTTGTTTCTGGAATTTTTTTTGCATTTTCTACTGGTTTTTCTTTTTATGCCGGTCCATCAAATCCACATTGGCTTCATTCAGTCCTTCAAATTCATTTACTTTTGTTAAATTAGCCACTTTTGTATATAAGTTAATTATTTCGATTTTCTCAACTAGAACCAAATACAGTTGAGTCCCAGAACTCGGCATCTTTTTCATTTATTACTTCAAAAAACAAAGAATATAAAATGAAATTTAACATAATATTTTACTTATAATTAGTCAGCAATATATATATATATATATATATATGTGTGTGTGTGTGTATACGTAGTGAATTCAATAAATTCTTGACTTAGTATAAAATTAAAAATAGTCATTTTTAATTCTAAAGAAGCCATGTAAATAAAGGTGAATATGATGTTTGTTTTATTTAATCGTCTTTCTTTATCAAACTAACAGTAGAATTATGAATAATATATAGGCGTCTTTGGTTTGCAAAAAGAAATCAGCAGTGAAATTCAATTTATAAAAGGGAGGCTTTTTTTATAAACTGTAAAGAATTTGGTAAATTCATTCAGAAGTGGTTAGATAATGAGGGAGAAGGTTCACCACATAAATTAAGAACAGTCAGTTGACTTGAAATGTTTTATTAATAAATATTGCATATTTTATACAGGTTTGGTCATCAAGTTTCTGCCATAAACAACAATAAAAAAGTATATTTTTATAAACAACCAAGTTTTAAACGCCAGACTCATCCAATCACTCAAATTATTTGCAAAATGTTCAATACAACCTTTCATCTCTAGAAGCTCGTCGATACAATCATCGAAGAATTTTGGTGGTTTTGTACTTCAGCAACAGTTATTGACTGTAATTAAACGATGTAGAAAATTGTTTTTGAGGTACATGTCCAAAGGTTTCTGACAGAAAGCAACTCTTTATGCCTTGTTTGAATCTGTTAAAGCATGAAGAATCTAAACATTGGAAAGTTAGTGTTTGTCCATTTGAAGTAATTTCATTCTGGCAGTATCCTTCACAACATCCAGTTCCTCAGAAACTTCTCTGATATTCGCACAGTGATTGTTATCCATGATTGTCTTGATATTCTCTTCCAACCCACAAAAAGGTTGTCTACTCCGTGGCTATCTGTCAAGTTAGAAATTACAAATCTTAACTTAGAAACCCAAATCGGTACAAGTTATCATACGGAAGGTCTCTTCGTTAAGAGTTATGTTTATCTCTTTGTGGATATTTGCGGCTGTCAAACCATTTTTCTAACAGTAATACTGTTAAAAACTTTGACAAATTTTTGAATTTGAATTTAAATGTATTTTAAGAATGATTTGATAAAGAATAAGTGTAATTTTTGCTACATAAATATATCCAAAACTATTAATTATTATCCATACTGAATTTTATTAATTTTCGATGCAACAATACTGAGCCAGATAATTGTTCACAACTCCGGGTTTTACGGAAATGAAAATTGCTGAGTGCATGATACCAATATTTGATGGAGAATGTCAGATGGAAATATTCATCACATATTGTGAAAAGTATTTTAATGTGTGCAGATCAGAAGAACCGAATCAAATAATGATGCTGAGTTGCTTCATGATCTTCTTTCGCATTATATTCAGGAATTTACAAAGAATAGATGGAAGATTTCATGAAACCAACATCATTAATTGAAGAATTTAGGATATTTATAATTTTGCGAAAGACTCTGAGGCAGCTCCAATATATTTTGATAAAGCTGAAAGAATGGTGAATAAATTCAGGAAACCTCAATCGAATAAAGAATTAATTTATTGTATCAAAGATAAAGATAGTAAACTTGAAATTAGAAAGCGAGATGCAAAGAATGTAGTAAAAATAAAGAAAATTTTCTTAAAGGAAAATATAATAAATATTGAAGTTTGTGGTATTACATGAATTCATAAGAAAAACAACTTTTGCCAACTTCGTCAGAAGAGAAGAATTTGAATATTTACAAAGAAGAAATATTTGAATGTTTCAAGATTTCAGTAGAAAAAGAGATATCCAACGATGTTTTACTTTTGTAATAGAAGGTCGTATAAGTAGAGAATGTCCAAATAAAAGAAATGAACGGTGATATAGTTTGACATAAAACGAAGAGCATACAAGAGAATCACATCCTTAGACAACGAAATTACACAATATTTGAGATTCAAAAGGACAAAATATTGCATTGATGGCATCATACTCTGATGATTTGACGAGAAAAAGAAAAAGTGTCAATGAGTACGATGACTGAAAAGTTCGAGATTATCCAAAAGTCAAAGTTCCTACAGGAGATGAGATGATTGGAGCTATGCAATAATAGCTATTAGTGATGATATTGATAATGTATATTCACGTTTTGATAATTATTTTAATTGTAGTAGTTGTGGTAATAATAATTTTAATAATAACTTTAATGGAAATAATTTTAACAGCATTATCATTCCGAGTGCAACCCAAATTTAAAAATAATGAATAAATCTGGTGAGATTAGTAAAAATGAAAGTGAGCAGTAGGATAGAATGTAAGTGGGAATTTATTTATGTATAAACCAATTAATAAATGTCCAATCCATATATGGCTCTACCCCTATAAGGAACCGAATTATTTCATTCGTAAAAGTTATTATTAAAATTATAATTAAAAAGACTTTGACAAGAATTCACAAACACGAAGAAAGATGGAAGGTTTTAAGAAGAAGGAACATGGATTATAGTTAACAGTGTTGGATCTGATAACTTTAAAATGGAAAAATGTGGTAATGAATCAATTAAAAAATCAGTTTTAAGAAATAAAACTTTGAATTGAATTATTTTAATTCAGTAAAAATTGTTTAAAAAACTTATAATTTCTAATTTACTGTGTTTTTATGTATTTTATTTTATTCTTTAACATTTGATTAGATTACATAATTTTACGGCTCCGAATATGAGTCAGACAACTAATTGTCAACTTTACTACCATTATAAATCACCATGTCCAAAATGTGACGATGTCGCAAAACTATCAAGATATAATGAGAGTATATACTATTTTAAATGAATTTCTAGTTCTCATGCTATAGATTCAACACTTCTTTTTTTTAGACAGGGTTTAACAGTTGGTGGTTTCTTAGAATTTACAAAAATCCCCTTTAAAAAGTTTTAAGACAAGAGTATCAATTTATAAGTAAGCCCGTACCCGTATTCTTTACTGTTGCCTGAAAGTGATTTGCCCAAATTTCAATGAAAGATAGATAAAAACAGTGTATAAAAAATAGTGGAAATCATAAATGCGTAAAGAAAATTTGTTATATTTTTGATAAAAAAAGAGTCAGTTGAAGAAATGGCCAGCGGAATTGGACAGATCTATTACTTAAACTCGTATAATTTAAAATCAAAAATTCAGTATGATAAAATGCGAGACTGGCCAAGTTTTATTATTAAATGTGATGGATTTTTCATAAATTGTTTATTTGACACGGGTCCACATGTAATTCTAAAGCATTTGAAAAGGTGAAAAGGAAGATACCTGGAAGTCCTTCAACGGCTAAAAAGTAGAAAAACGCAAAATTGTAAAGAAGGTCAACAACAATTTTGTTTTTAAAAATCTTTTTGTGTAGAATTGAACAGAGGTCTGCAGTCTTGAAGCAAGATAAGGAAGGTGAACTACTGATGAGAAACTCTTTCAAAACCAATAGACGGAGTGAAACTACTGGAAAATGATGAGTTAATCAAAATAAATAATTTTTGTCGCAGATAAGTTCAATAAGGGGAAAACTAATTTATTGAAACATAAAATAGAGATAATCGAGGATTCTATTTCAATTAAGTTAAGGAAACAACAAATGTATTTAGTGAAGAAATTTGCCGAACCAATTGAAAATCTGAAGATTAAAGGAAATTAAGGGAAATGTGTGAAAAAAACAAAGATAAATTAATTTAAGGATGATGTTTGAATATTAAGAACAGATAGTTGATTTGAAATCTTTACTTACTTAGCGAGCCAAGAAAGAATTTCGCTTGTGGAAAGAAGTAAATCTTGGTGAGATCGAGAACATCTCACTGCCAGATGTCGATGGGCAAAATGCCTTTACTAACGGTAGGCGATTCAATGCATTTCTATCGAGCCAAAAATACTCCTAACTTGTGTGTTAGTGCCCAAAACCCATGTTTTATAAAAATTCCTTCATTTAAACAAATAATTAAATTTCACTTCATTTATACGAAAAATACACTAATTATGGTTTTTTTTTTAATCTGTTAATTAGAATTAATAGCGAGTACCGAAGGAGCTTTGTGGCAATATGTCAGAACTAACCATCACCATATAGTCCAGATCTCGCGTCTATTGGCTGCTACTGAGACATCCATTAAGAACGTCCCTTAAGAAGAGGGTCTTCGAAAAAGGGACAAAACGGAAGGTGTGACGTCCTTAATGGATGCTCGCTAAGAAGATTTACTAGAACTTCTAGCCAATCATATGGAATAGAATTTACTTTATCACGGTCATATTAACTTGATATTATTAAATAATATATACTACTGACAAATATTATATTAAATTTCATTTCTTGTTTCTCAATATTTTCAGTGTAAATTTTGGTTGCATTTATAATAAAATGCACCTTCCAAGAGATCCCTCCTCTCTCCCTCCTCCCTCCCATTTAATCCAATTATGATCGAGTGCATTATGCATAAAGACAATCAGGACGAACCAAAATCAACACAAATTCATTAATATATTTCATTAAAAACAAGAAATAATCACAAGCTACAACGACATAAATAATAAATAATAACGGGATAAAATACTAAATGGCTAAATCAAATCCTACAAAGTATAAAATCACAATAAATCTGAAGCCTGAAAATGAGAAACCGGGATCAAATTGCTGCCCTAGGAGACGAAATGATTATTTACAGGAGCAGACCTCACGGGTTACACTAGGGAATCTTTGGTTTTATCTGTGGTGATGGCAGCGGTGGCGGCGGTGGCATTTATCCTGGATTTCGAGTCGCTGGAATACTCGTGAATAAATGAGCCTTCCTCGCTGTATGAAGCTGGAAATGGTAAGGATGACAATTATGATGATGACGATTGGATTATTTTCATTGAAATTTATCAGATCGGCACATTTAATCACTATCGATTTTGTGCACTTCCTCTATTTTCAGTCCAAATAACTTATATGATAACTTATATTCGAGCAGTTATTTCATTGGTTATTTGATTTATTACGTTGAAATAAGGAATTGGTAAGTTTATTTGGCAAGTGTCCATTCTGGGCCGTTATTGCACTCGCTTACTACTTACTAATTAACAGTAACTAATAAATAATTCACTTTTCCAACAGATGACGGAAATTGATATTTACTTTATTAATATTGATTATTTAGAATTCCTTAAATATTTTCCGTCTGATTATTGATTATTTGAATATTGATTTTTAAAATTAATTTTTAAGTGCATTTTATTATCTTGTTTTATGGCGCGGGTTTAAAATTTTCCTGGCAAAAATATATAGAATGACGTCACAACATCATTTTGGCGTCTCTTCAAAATTTTAATTTTTTAAAAAACCAAAACATTTTTAGAATCTTATAAAATCTCCAACATATTTCTTTGTAAAAATGTCTGAAGAGAATTAAATTTTTGCCGAAGGAAAGTTTTTCGTGTATCTTTGAGAAGGCTGTTAAAATCACGCTTCAAATGAGCAGCATATAGAATTATTCAAAGAATAATTAAAGGAGAAAGCTTGGAAAACAGTCTTAAAGCACGAGTGAAAATATTGGGAAATTATTCAAAGTATTTTCCGTGTTTGTCGGCAAAACGGGCGTAAGACAAGTAAAAGCCGCTTCCAAATTCGATATTTCATAAAGTGTTTATTAAAAAGAAACAGAATGCAAATGTGCTCCAAGAAAACAAAAGTGGAAGGAATTTTGCAGCCAACTGAAATTGTGATATCAACAATTTTTATGAAAGCATTCCAAATGTAACTCAACTAAGGCGAATTGGACACTCTACGGTTTCGCCTAATGATTGGCCACATTTGGAAGGAAATCGAAATAATATTCAGGAAAAGCGAAAGCAGTATATAATAGCAGTAGTTTTGGTTGTCATTTAAAGGCATGAATTGAGTTACGGTGAAATATTTACTCCATAAACAGGAGCTTAGAAGGGTTTTTGAAATATTTTCATTGTTCGGGACAACTTGTAATGCTGATGATCAAGCTTAGTAAGTCAGATGAATAACTGTCCAATTGACCAATGGCGAGACAGCATGATAAAGGATTGATGGGGCTTACTCCAAGAGGAGGGAATAGTACTCAGTGAACACATCAAAAACGAAACCAGTAATTGCCACAAATAACCGCCGCAAAAGATGATCTCATCCATTGACGAAATCAAATTACAAAGATTCGGCATTCCTGAAACTTTTAATAAATATTCAACTCGACTTTTGCAATGTTTAATGCAATGCTTAATCATCCAATGAGATTAATTTATTATTTGGTTTGTATGGTAACGGTTAAACATGCGATCAATATCACCATTATTAATATCGATGATTTCGGGTGATATTTGAGGGACTCCTCCGGCGCCTTTATTCCACAGGATTCAGTTCCAATAATCCAGAAATCAATGTTCCAGAAATTCCTGGTGCCAATTGCATGATTCCCCCATCTCACATTTATTCCCGTTCCCTTCTAGCCCCCCCCCCGCTGACTGGTGCATGCAAAATGCAGATAACATTTAGTCGCATTTCAATGCTCCTATTATTATTATTATTATTATTAGTATTTTGATTCCGCTGCCGAAATTGAAATGAGAAACAATTTTCCACAGTTTTCAAATTCTTTATATTTGAGCAACCGTTTTTTCCGTAGAAATTATTGATTTGTGTATTTATTGATTTATTTAATATTAATTACATGTTTAACCTTTACCAGAAGAAATCAATATTTCCCAATAAAAACGGTTTATTATAAATAATTGTGGCAGGCTGGATGGCAGTTCAGATGATGAAACATTGATTTCAGAATGGATTTTAGCCAGTGAATTTTATATGGATTTCACACAACTTATGACGTCATATGCATTACGTCATTAGATGATTTCCATCCAATTAAACAGTGATTTCTATTCAAATTAAACAGTGATGACGTCACAGAGTCAGTGCCTCATTACTGCTGATAACCAATGGGGAATCTCCTCCTCTTATTTCACAGGCAGCGTTCAAACGTGAGAAATCAAATAAAAATTTCATTAACCAATGAGAAATGCACAATTGAAAAAATTAATAATAATAAATAAAAATAATAATAATAAATAAAAATAATAATAAATAATAATAATTAATAATAATAATAATAAATAAATAATAATCAATAAAAATAATAAATAACAATAATAATAAATAATAATCAATAATAATAATCAATAATAATAATAAAAATAATCAATAATAATAATAAATAATAAAAATAAATAATAATAATAATAAAAATAATAATAATAATAATAATAATAATAATAAATAAATAATAATCAATAAAAATAATAAATAACAATAACAATAATAATAAATAATAATAATCAATAATAATAATAAAAATAATCAATAATAATAATAAATAATAAAAATAAATAATAATAATAATAAATAATAAATAAAAATAATCAATAATAATCAATAATAATAATTAAATAAATAATAATAAATAATTGCAATAGATAAATCAATAATAATGAGAAAGAATGGGTTAATGGATGGGCCTAAATGAAAGTGTCAGTGCATCAGTCAGAGAGAAACATCATGACTGAGTCACCGCATGGTGATTGGAGCGCCGTGGAGCATCAGTGGAAATGAATCACATCACCATGGGATACAACCACCACTGAGTGCAGCATAATCAGGCAGCAGATGCCAATTAGCAACCAATGAAAACCAAGAGAGAAACTTACCGGTATCTATTCCGCCATCGTCCAATTCGCCGCCATCAGTGACCTCACCGACACTGTCATTGTCAAGGGACATTCTGCTGGCCTTGGTCGACTGCATGTCGTCATTCCTGGAACCAATAGAACACTTAGTCAACAATATCTAGCACTCGGATCAATAAACTGACTGTCGTTCATAATTCAGGAAGGTTTCGTTCTCTCGGAATTCTGCCTCAGGATCATGGCCCATTGCTCGCTCGTTCTTGTCGACTGCAATAATCAATCGGTTTATTGTGATAGCAGCGCATTACAATATTATCGATTTAATAACGATATTGGATATCCGATCACGGCGGTAGCGGTGAGAGGTGGGGAGGGGAGGTGGGACCTGTAGCTATTCGGCAAATTATTGAGCAATTACACTAACGGAATGTTTCTGTTTCCCTGATTATTATTTCCCTTATTCAATTGACTAATAATACATTTTAATGACAACTTATTGATAATCCTATTGATTATTGTGATGATTATCATTGGCAAGTGAAATATTAATATTCAATCGATCCAATGTAAAACTTACTGGTGACGGAGCAAGCGGCGAGGAGGAGATTTATCTAATTATTACAACTGATGATGGCCGAGGCAATCAATGTTGCTATGGGATTACGAGTGAGCATGGGTGAGCATGGGACAGCAGCAGTAACACCCAGTGGTGCGTGCAACCCACGGTACCCCGTCCGGAACCCTCAAATGGCGGCAAAGCCCAACAGGAAGGGATTCTCGATTGGATCGCATTTATACGGATCGAGAATTGCTCAGTTACGCAACTATGTCGCTATTTGTATAATGGAGAGCTAGAATCACAATCACAATCACAACTACAATTGATTCAGCACAATATTATCAATACGTTATCTCACAGCGTGACATCATCGCACCGCATCACATTGTGATGATTGGCCATGCTGCGAGATCGGTGATTACTACTGAAAATATGTGATGTAATTATTATTGATTATTATTGTTGTTGTTTCTGTTATTTTTGTTGTTGTTATTTACAGTAAGAATACGTTATGCGGGCGGCATATATCAATAATATCAATAATACTCACTGTTGTAGGTTTCGCCCTTCTTCTTAGTGAGACACAGTGCGAGAATGAGAATAATCAGGATTGCGACAACAATTGCAATGATGATGGCCACGATAACGACCGGAAATTCCGCTGCAGCGCAATATAAATATTCAATAATTCAAATAATCGATTTAGAATAAATAATAATAAATATTCAGATAATAATAAGATTCAATCAATAATAAATATTCAGTCAATAATAATAAATATTCAATCAATAATTATAAATATTCAATCAATAATAGTAAATACCCAATCAATAACAATAAATATTCAATCAATAATAATAAATATTCAACCAATAATAATAAATATTCAACCAATAATAATAAATATTCAGTCAATAATAATAAATATTCAATCAATAATAATAAATATCCAATCAATAATAATGATAAATATTCAATAAATAATAATAAATATTCAATCAATAACAATAAATATTCAATCAATATAATAAATATCTTTTGTAATAATCAATTAAAATCAATACAAATCCATACATAGAGAAATACAATGGATCCTAGTGTGGAACAGCGCAGCGAGGTCAGGGTGATTGTTGCTGTCGAATATCAGAGTTCTGGCTGGATTGATGGAAGACTGATGAAAGATCTGCATTCGGTATCTCAGTTGAAGGCCGGGGGAAAGCTCGATGATGCTCCTGTTCAGAAATACCTATAAAGGAGATGGATCAATATAGAATGGTGAAAAATGTATCTACTCACTGTGGCGTTGCGGATTGTGACATAGCGAGCAGCAGTGTCACTGATTGGCTGGTTGTCGGCATCCGTCACGGTCCATTGGTGGTCCACCTCGAGGCCAGCCTCAATATATTGATCGGTATTAGTTACATAAGACAGATTGAATCGGTCCGATATCGGGCAATAATCCAATTGGGTTCCTCCTCCTGTCGACAATTCAGGATAGCCTGCAATTAATATGTGATAATAGACGGTTCCATTGATCCGATTGCAATTACTGAGCACGTGCAGCAAATGGCTCATCCGGGACGATGTGAGATTCCTCGAGTTAGCAATGAATGTCACCGTATAGATTCGGCTGAATGGACTGCGATTGATTTTCTTATCGTGCTCGATATATGGAGTGATTGCTGTCATGTTATTTGTAACGTTGGCCACCGCCAGTTTCACCTCGATGTTCTGTTGGTCGATTGATTTGATGCTGGCAATGAATTCGGTGCTGTTGCTGGTGGGATCACGATTTATTTGGATTGGCAAATTATCGATGTATATTTCCTGAAATTACAATACTGGCATTTTACGGTGGCCTATAATATCAAAAATATCAACAAAAATTTGATCAATAATCTTCAATATTCAAAATTATTAATAATCAATAATCTCCAATAATCAATAATCTCCTATAATCAATAATATTAATAATCAATAATCTCCAATATTCAATAATTTTAATAATCAATAATCTCCAATATTCAATAATATGAATAATCAATAATCTCCAATATTGTGACATAGTATTAATAATCAATAATATCAATAGTTACCATCGAACTGGGATTTCCTGACACCTCGACGAGAAATTCCGCTGATTGGCCGACAATTTTATATAGGATTTCCGATGGTTTCGATTTGAATTTTGGCACGGTGATAACATCAACATCAAAGATGAACATGGTATGATCAACAGGCTGGACTTGGTCAACATGGAGATTGTACTGACCTAAATGAGGAGTATAATATGAATGACTAAATGGCTAGCAGAAATCCTATTGGATTACCGGAAAATTTATCATGGATAAAATTCGGGAACAGGAAATTGTAATTGTTGAACAAAGCCTCGGGGTAAATATCACTAAGCAGCACATTATTCCTCTTCCAGACAGCTTTTGTCATCGCTGGTACCGGATTTGAGTAATAGACTGCTGTCAATGTTTCCATTTTTAGTCCAACCTGATGAGATAAATGCAACGTCAGACAAGCACCAATGGAGACAGCAATAGTACCGGGCCCTCTCTCAGTACGACACGCAATTTGGACGGACTTGCATCGCGGATCCTCCAATGGTATTGTCTGGATTGGACCTGAATATTGACGTCGAGCGTGTATATCGAGTAATAGGTCTCTGATAGCTCATTTTTGCACATCAGATACATCGAAGTCTGGGTCTTCAGGAACCGCAGTATTTCTAGGGTGCCTGAATAAGACATGGTCAATCATCTGCTGCTCATTGGTTCCCCCAAATCGATTGGACTCACCGTTCTGGTGCTGGACATATTCCATGATATCATTTACTGGTGATAACGGCTTCTGTTGGTTCTTTAGCTTCTCCCAGAATATCCAATAAAATGGAGATTTTGTGAATTTCAGATGGTTTCCTGATTGTGTAAATGTATTCCTGCCACAATGCAATGAAATAGGGGAGAAATCGATGATTTTTATTGGCTGGACCTGTTCAACCGGAACGATATGACTGAGCTGTTCTGAAGGCACGAAATTAACCATTATATATATCCGGCATCATCCGCTCCTACTTGTGAATTGATTGGCAACATTTTCCAGCTCAATATAATTCGACACGATCGAATGGTGCTTATTGCCGAGCTTGCAGTAATACAATCCGTCATTGGATCGCAAATTGCTCTTGATGCTGAAATCGGCACTGAACCCGGTCAAAGGGTCCCAGTCGATTTGTATAGACAAAGCTGGGCCAATGTCAATAATGTTGTTATTCATCACGTTATGGCAAAGCTCGTTCGATTTCAATGTCGGTCTGTAACAGATTTCTGCCATTTTAATTTTCGATTCGTTTCTCAATGGCTTTACTCGACAATGGAATAAAATGATGTTAACATTTTTTGAATTGAAATTCCAATAGTTCTGAACGAGGATCTGATTGGTGACTGATCCGTCAAGGGTGACCGGTTGCGACAAAGTGATGAGATATTTCAAATTATTATTATCATCCTTGACAATAGAGTCAAATTTCAGATAATTATGGTTGGCCCCCCCTGCCGAGTGACCTGGAAATTCATAACATTCAATAATAATTACCCATAATTAATCAATCAAATTTCTCCCTTACATGATCTGGTCAATAAATTGAGAAAAATCAGGGAAAATATTCCAAATTCAATCATAGAAAATCAATGAAATTATTGCAAATATTATGAAATCGAATAAATAAGGTTTGAATTTCGAATATTGAATTGAACAAGTGAAATGATTATGTAAGCAATTGATTTATTAAAAGTTTTTTGCAGTTAAATAAAACAAATTTTAGTTTAAAATTTATTAATTTAAATTAAATAATAAAATTGTGAAGAAATTTAATAATTAGAGCATTAAAAATGTTTACAAATTTTTAGAATTTATTAATTAAATTATTTATTAATTTTTTAAACATACTATACAAATGAATTTTAAAATAATTCAATAAATATAAATTAATTTCAAATTATTCGTATTTTTATAACGTAAAGGGAACTCTTTATCATTTCAATTATAATTACAATTGATTTATAGATATTGATTAATTGATTAACTAACGATTAATATCATATTAGCTATCAGAAATGCTAGATTAAAACTCGAATTAATTCATAATTAATAAACCAAAGACATGAATTTTGGTTTTTTATCTAGTTAAATTTTGAGTTATTTTTCAAAAATGTTCTCAGACTTATATTTATTGTATTTAAAATTATCCCCCTCCCTCAATGAAGTCAATCTCGTCTATCACATAAGTATCATTTTGTTCTTTCTACATCATATCTTTTGTAGTTTAATTCTAAGAATCAGAAATTTTTTCTAACGTTGAACTTTTTAATTTTCTTTTTCGAATCCTTAATTGAGTATAAAATCAAGAATCTCAAAATTTCTGTTGTAACATACTTTAAAAGCTTGAAGAAATCTCTGATCTAAGGACTCGAAATATAAGAAGAAAAGAAGTTGAAAGATGTGTTTGACAGAGTAATACAAATGCTGAGTTAGAAATGGAGCTTTTAAATTTTGTGTAAATGGATTGAAAACACTACATGTAAACCGCACCAAGATGATAAAAAATCCAATGTCATACAACAAGTAAAACATAAGTCACGGTACGAAAGTAAAAAAACAATCAAAAAAATTAAGAACGCAAGAAAATGCAGACATTTATGCAAGACAAAATATCAATTTAATAAAAGCCCCCATCTTGAATCTGAAATTTACAATGGCGGCGAAATAATAAAATAAAGTGGAAAAGAATCAACTTTGGTCGTATTAACAGACGAATGGCTATAATGCTGCAACAATTGAATTAATTATGGATTTTATTGACAAACGAAATCCATCATGTTGAATATAGAATAATCAATTTAATCAATAGGTTAATTAAATAATTTTAACAAAATAGTAACATTAAAGTATTTTAGAAAATACGTACATGTTGACACGGATGAAGCCAATTCCCGAGATATTGGTGTTAGGGTGGATAAATGAATAGAGAAACCGACGTATTCAATGATGAAATCGTTCAAGCATACACGAACCGATCGAGACTTAAATTTAGTATAAATAACCGCGAAAATTCATTTTTAAAGTCTTGAGCTTTCGGTTTTAACTCATTACATGGACCTACGATCTCATTTTATTCAAATTTTGCATTGCAGCTTGCGTCACTAGGTAGTAAGTTTATTTTTTGTATAATGTTTTGATAATATCATAGTAATTTTGCTACAATAAAATTTGATGATTTGTTTTATTTCTTCTAGATTATTTTCATAAGACTCAGAATTTAAAATCAATAACACGACAACCCAAAACATTTGAGAGGACAAAAGATGAACGGCAAATTAGTTCAGGACTGAATAAACCTCAAACAATGTCTTGTTTGCGCTTCTGCCAGCTGTTGTCTGCCAACCTTTTCAAGTCATATGCACTAAACTCGTATTCAGAACTGTGTCGTAAGAATGCTATGATGTTCCTTTTGGTACTAAACGGATTGGCAGTGACACGATGAGTTCTACGTAGGTTATTTTAAATCAGTAGGGAAAGAAAAGTTTTGGCGTTGATTGAAGAGAATGCATTAATTTCTGGTAAATATCCAAGTAATACACCAATTATAAAATTTTCATAAAATATGGACAAAACGCTGCAAAATATTTTGGAAGACTTTCGGCTGATGACACAAGCTAAATTTATATTTTGGAACTTGTAAATATTGACCTAAATATGAAATATTCTTATTTTTTAAAAGGTGGCGCTTCTGAATATCCTAGAACAATGAAACACTGAAAGTAAACTCTATAACAATGAAAATAGATTTGAAAATATCTCATTAGTATTATGAAGAAAGTTTCTGGGACGTATTGTCCCAATAGGGGCGAAAGGGTTAAACCAATTTATTAAATATTTCAAAGAAATAAAAGAACCGTTTGTATAAGAATCATAAAATATAGATAATCATGGTTGAAATAGAATGGAAAATAGACGTAAAACTTTCTATCGGCAGCCAGGAACCGGAAAATGAAAAGACAATGAGTAATAAATTATTATGTGCATTACTAACACGGTAGTTGTCATGGGTACATGGATGGCAGTTAGTAATATTATCACTAATGCGTAAATGAAAGATATGGAGACTAATTTATGAGTAACATTAGACGATTTAAATGAGGTACTCCTGACCGTTTTTAAGAATTTTTTTTCAATTTATGACAATTATTGGATTTATTTTTCGAATTAAATTAAGGCATATTAATTGAAAACTAAAATTTATTAAAAAAAATGTCATTGTTCTCCAAAATTTTTTTTTTCTTATCGCAATTTGGAAAAAATCGCCGAATGTGAAAATATTTTTATAATCATCTTTACGCAGTTCCATTTCCAAGCCTCATTGACCACATCAAATCTGCTTGGGAAGGACATTGAACTGAATCCACTTTCCACAAGATATTCTTCCGTATGATTGACTCTATTTTGCTCAAGACAATTTCCAATGGATTCAGGAATGGACTGAAAGATGGCAAATGTTCTATGAAATTTTTTGGCGATAATTTTCCTTCGTGAATGGATGCAAAATTGTGAATGAGATGGTATACCACTCCGTTTAATTTTGAAGTTAGTTCGTTTATAAGATTGGTTTCCTTTTAGTTGGATCCTACAATTAATTTTTGCTGAATTGACCCTTTTAGACCAACTATTAAAACGAATGACATGTTGGGCCTAGATTACTAGAAACCGTTGAACATTTTATTCAAAGTTTAAGCAGCAAACAACATGCAAAGGTTTATTTCTGTCTATTCTCCGCCAATTTCCATAGATTATCACTATCGTGGACCCGAGTTCAAATATGATTCCAAAAGAAGGTTTTGGAGTCTGCAGTCAGCAAATAAGAGACTTACTGTAGCATGCCACTAGTATAATCAAAGCACTTTTCTTTCTTTAGTAAGTCAATTGCTGCAGTTGTTACCTAGTGTCACTAAATCCATTTTGAGAAGGCTTTACATGTACCAACAGATTGTGAAAATCATAAATATCTTGTGATATGTGCTAGTTCTAATGTTCAATTATGTTTTCATTCATATCTATTATTCGGTAGATTCATGTCAGTATGTATGGGCTCATGTGTCTAGAAAGTCTTACAAATTATTCTGACGACATTCAAATCGGCTTTGTTGCAAATCACACGTGAAAAGTTTCCCAATTTAATATAACTTTGTAAATATTTAGTTGTTGTGCAAGGTCTCTTGTTACAATGCGACTGCCTGTTATTATGATTTCCGCCAGTATTTATTTCTTCTCATTTCCAACTTCCAAAAATTTGCCAGACTTTCAAAATAAAAGCACTAATGCGCCCACTTTTAACATAACGAATCCAGTTACATTAGTTGCTTTCAAAGAAACTCATTCTTTTAAACATCCTGCAGTTGTGCAATAATTTCTTGGTTACTAGCTTTCTTCAAAAGCAGAAACTTTATTAAGCTTTGAAATTATCTGACGCAATAATGATAGCGCAAATTTTTTGTACAAACCAAAATGCACTTCATTTTTATATGAATCCCTAAGACTGCTAGTAAAATCCTTTTCCTTTTGGTTCACAATTGATTTATAGTTCAAATCGAAATGCAAATTTTAAGATACTTAAGTGCTATATATCTGTAAAAAAGTTGATAATAGATAAAAACAAAATGTATTTTGATAAGTTTATTACATGACCAACTAATAAAATACTACATATAAAGTAGGAGCAAGTGAAAAATATGAAAATGCTTATTTAATATAATTATAAATAATTATTAAACATAGACTATAAGTTAATAAACTTTAATCCGAATAACATAATTTGCTTAAATTAACAACGTGTTATGTAATTACTAAGTAAATAGTTTGATTACAAAGACCCACATTTAATAACGAATAATAAAGAGATTATTTATATTGCTTCATCAATGTTATCTTTATTTCTATTTTGACAATAGAATAAAAAATAATGCATTATTTTAAATAAAAAAGATAATATAACCTTCAACGCCTTAAAGAGACAATTAATTAAATCATAAATTAATGATATTCAAATGAATCGCATTTCAGTGTATTTAAAGAAACAACATTAACAATTTATAAATTAATATTCAATGTTAATGTAATAAAAGTTATTTTAAAAGTATATTTCAAATAAGGTTAATATTCATTAAATAATAGAATTTATTTTTTTTGATTTGTGTGTTGCATAAACATAAATGATTTACTAATAAACAACGATTTCAAAACAGCAACATCCAAAACGAAATTATTTCAAAATCTGGGCATATCTAAAAAAATTTCAATTACAAAAAATATTTTAACTTTTTGTGTTTATTAATACAAAACTAATAAATATGATAAACTATTTTCAATAAGAATTATGAACTTAGATCAAAATTAAACAATAGAAAAATAAAGGAGAAAGGCCGACAGCCATGTGTATGTTGGGCCAGAACACCAATAGCCTTGAGAATTGTTTAAATGCATCAGTAATACAGCACGAAAACCCAGCACCAAGATAACTTAAAATACAATATACAACACCAATTAAACACTTTAAAATCTGAGAGAATATAAATAAATATAAAATCAAAAACATAAAAATAAAATTAAAATAATAACAAAATGCACCAAGATTCGCACGATACCTACACAAATATAACAAGAAAACACAACAAATTCGACGAAATTGAAAAAATTAATAAAAGTTCATTAAAATGAAATTTAAATCGAAAATTTGAATTAGTAATAATTCAATAAAAATCTTAAATAAAAAATTATAAAAATAAATCAAAAAAATAATAAAATTAACGAATAGAATTTACTAGAAAATAACAAGGTCGAATTTTGTTTTACTGCATCAAATTTCACACGCGAGAAAAATAGGTATAAATACCGATGTGTTTTCACAAATTTTCAGTCTTATTTTGCAGAGAAAAATTCCATTATAGAATTGTATAACTGGTTGTATGGCTGGTTGAGAGCCGTGCATTCAGGCAATTAACACGGGTAAGTGTTTTGCCTGAACACGATCACTCTCAACTGGTGCAATATTATTAGTTGATTTTTTTGAAAAGAATTGATGGGTAATTTTTCAATTGAATTTATGTATGACTTTTCAGATCGAGTTGATGGATGATTTTGTTTTTCAAATTGAATTTATGGATAATTTTGTTTTTCCAATTGAATTTATGGATGATTTTTTGAATCAAATTTATGGGTAATTTTTCAATTGAATTTATGGATGATTTTTTGAATCAAATTTATGGGTAATTTTTCAATTGAATTTATGGATGATTTTTTGAATCAAATTTATGGGTAATTTTTCAATTGAATTTATGGATGATTTTTCAGATTAAATTTATGGATAATTTTGTTCTTTCAATTGAATTTATAGATGATTTATGGAATTAAATTTATGGGATTCTCGAAGTAAATTTTATGGAATGGATACAATGAATTTCAAATGTATGTAGCCGATGTAATATGCTGAATAAATATTTTATATCTACAGCCTTAGTGCAATCGAAACTTTTATTCCAAATGCTATGGTAAAATATTATTTGTTATTCCTTTTTCCGGCCCACAGCCAACACATAACGCAAGAAAGCAAAATCTACATAGTACAGATTCGTGTAAGAGCGTGGAAAATCGCCAATGATATGTACCCGTGAAGACTTAGCGTGCGGAACGCAGGAGTTGGAACGTCAATATTATCCGTACATAGGGGAAATTGGAGGGTAAATGAGTAGTTTATTGGCTGCTCCTTCATCATCCGTTTCCTGTAAAATTGACATAAATTTTTAACAACAATCGGCTCAAAATCTCTAACACCGAGTAGTCCAGTGGGCACTCATTAACTATGAAATGAACATAAATAGATCTTAAGGACAAAAAGAGGGAATGGGTAGCGGGGAAAACTGCGAAATCGTTGCAACAGTTAAAATGAATAGCCATAGGAAAAAGATTAATCCGAACGACCAAAATCATGAAGAATAATGTTTTTAAATAAGAATTAAATAAATTAATTTGAGTTGAGGCGGAAAATATGGGCGGGACGCTGCTCAAATTTTCCGAACTAATTCAAATACTTAACAAAAACAGTAACGTAAAAATGGAATGCGTAAAATAAGGGCGGAACGCTGCTCAAATTTTCCGAGTCAATGAAAATACTTTGTCGAAAACTGTAAAATAGGGATGAACCGTAAAATAAGGGTGGAACGCTGCTAAAATTTTCGAATTTACAAAAATACTTTATCGAAAACCGAAAAATATAGATGGACTACGGCTAATGTTGTATATCAATAAACAATTCTTAACGCTGAGGAATAAGGACGGATCCCTACAAAATCTTAATAAATGTAACGATAATGATAAGGGTAATGGTAATTATAATAATAATAATATTAATAATAATAATAATGATGGTAATAATAATAATAATCATGGTATTTGTAGTAATGATTGATAATAATTATGATAACAATAATAATAATAGTAGTAATCATAGTAGCAATAACAATAAATATAATGGCAGTTATAGTAATAGAAATAATAATAAAGGTAATATATATAATAGTAACAATGATAATGCTAGTAATGATAATAGGAAACATTGTAGTTATAATAGGGATAAGGGTGAAAGATATAATGTGGGTGTATTTAACATAACAAAGGGTGTACAGACCAAAGAATAATCTTCGACATGGACAATGATAAGAAGGACTATGGGAATGGACATAAAGATAGATGATATGAGAGTATAGGTTAACATTTGAAGGAGATAGGAGAATAATGGGACCTAAGAATCAAAAGCGAGCACATGTCTTCTATCGACAGCTCGTGAACCCGAGGGTTGTCCGAGCAACTATAGTACTAGCGATAATACTCAATTTTTGCGGACAATCCACCACTTGAACACATTACCAACGTTGCCTAGCAACGGGTGCCAAGTGGCGATCAGAATCATTTTGTATGGCGTTACGAGGGCAACTAGAAGGATAAGCAAGATTCGAAACCCAGTAACCTACCATGTATAAAAAAAATACAACACTGAACATAAAAACTCCACTAAAGAGTTCTAGGGGACAAATCGAAATCACATAAATTGAGCTAGGAAACTTATCAGATTCTACGAGTTAAAATAAATTTTATTTTGTAAAAAATATCTAAAAATTTAACAATAAAATATCAAAAAAATTCTTTTAAAAACGTAGAAAGAATAATAAATTTTATTTTATTCATTTTCATCCTCTTCCTCTTCAGAATCATTCTTTTCTTCCGAAGGTTCTGCTTCCTCTGCTTCCTCTGCTTCCTCTGCTTCCTCTGCTTCATTGTCCTGAAACAACAGTCATAACTGATAACCATAACTGTAAATTGATATAATAATAATAATAATAATAATTTATAATAAACTAATTATAAAACCTGATCGCTGTGGCTTTGATGTTTGATGAGTGATTTATGAATGTTTATGTGCAATGAAATGCAGTAACTATGTGTGTAATCTGTATCAACAATATCCCAATTAGGCCATTTTCTAATTATTCAGCACTTTAGAGTAATATCAAACCACCTTATCAATTACTGCGGAATGTTAAATTATGATTTTAATTTTGGGATTGACCCAGTTACGCAGCAAGGATATCAGCCTGGGGCGCAAATTCTCAGAACAAAACCAAAATAAAGGTTTTATTAAAATATTTAATCCCTAATTTATATTTGATAATCGATAATTCTTTTGTTTTTTAGGGGGGGCGGCAAATTCCCTCTCTGCTACGTCCCTTGATTGAAGAAATATTTTGAAATCACTTAACAACCGCAAGAAGTTCAAGAAATTGTGACCAAGGTATTTTTTTTCGGTGGAGCTGATCCAAAAATAGGGGAAATGAAGGGCGATTATTCCGGTGTTGAAGAGAAATCTTAAAAAGCGTCCCTACCAAGGAAATATTTATCCATGGATTTACACATAGCTTTAAGACAGAAGTGAGCTTATTGAGCCTTATTGAATTCCCTAATGAACTTCTGCCTTACCTTATCATCGCCACGAACCGATCAATATTTGGTCATTTTACTGCTACCCGCTGATGAGGGGACGTTATTGTTTATATTTTAGATTGTTTTGATTTAATAATTTCAATTGAATTGTATTTAAATGTACCCTCAAAGTAAAAATAGAATAACACAAACAAAAATGAATGTAAAGTGATTTAATATTTTAATTCATTAATCAATGAGAACCCTGAGCTTGTTTCTTTGGAACCAAACGGTTTATGTCCAGTTTATTCCGTTGTATGGTTTTAGTTGATGTCACTGCAAAATACCCCGCTTCACACAGAAATATGTTGTCCGAAATAGCAATAAGGATTTAATTGCAGTAGTGCAATCTCAGGATATTCCGCCATAACTTTAAAATTTTAATTTGTGTGAATTAATAAACAAAATTATTTTAATTTTAGTATTTAATTTTAACAATTTTATTTATATGAATAATAATATTATCATAAAATACCTCTGTTTCCTTTTTCTCAACTGCATCTTCTTCATCTTGTGCTTCTGCAGCTGCGGCAGCGGCTTCTGCGGCTTCAGCCGCTGCTAATTCCTCTTCCTCCGCCTATTCTGTGTTAAAATGTTAAAGGAATTGTAAATAAACCTTTAATAACGCTGCTGCTTCTAGCTCTTCACGTTCTTCTACTAGTTTCTGTTGCAATACTACTTCTGCTTCTTCTCTTTCTTCTTCTTCGAATTGATCTTTATCTAGTTTTACCAGTTTGCGTAAATAGGCCAAGATCTCCATGCGATAATCTTCCTCTTCATTAGCCGGGTTATCTAAATAATTATGTCCGCTAATAAATTTAGCTTTTGAAAAAATCAGTCAAAACATTAAAACTAAACTTTTTCTATGAAATAAGAACGGATTTTTGTGATTTACTTTAACTAAAATTAAGTGATTTTCTTGACAGCTGACTCTATAATGCAGAATATATGTAACAGTAAAAATGATGATGAAGATGATGATGATTATTATTATTATTATTATTATTATTATTATTATTATTATTATTATTATTATTATTATTATTATTATTATTATTATTATTATTATTATTATTAATATTATTATTATTATTATTATTATTATTATTATTATTAATATTATTATTACATTATATTATTATTATTATTAATATTAATATTATTATTATTATATTATTATTATTATTATTATTAATATTGTTATTATTATAATATTATTATTATTATTATTAATGTTATTATTATATTATTATTATTATTATTATTATTATTATTATTATTATTATTATTATTATAATTATTATTATTATAATTATTATTATTATTATTATTATTATTATTATTATAAGTATAAAACGGTGATTCCTTGGTAACAGCATAAATTAATATATCAGATAATTGAATAACGAAATAAGCCGTTGCTGCGAAATAATAATTATATTGTTGAAAAAAGTTTCGATTATTAAATAATCCCCTTTCTGTTTTTTTTTGGAACAACTATTTACAATGAGAAAAATGCCAAAATTCCTGATTTTTATTAAAATTTGTTTTTTGATTGGTTTAAATTTAACTTTAAAATATTATAAACCTAAAACTTTGAAAATTAAAATTTTTTAAATATTTTTTATAAAATATACTCTCATTTTTGTTTTCGATGAATTTAACATTTATTAATTTAATGTTTATAAACTTTAATTTTTTTTAAAACATTTTAAATGTTTTCCTATAACTTATGTTTTATAACTGCTTCTAATCTAATTATTTTCTTCAAATTTCTTAATAAAAATAAATATAAAATTCAGAGTCAATTAATAAATAGTTACCGAATTTTTAAAAGTCGTTTGAAAGATGAATCTGAAAAAGCTTTCCTCTTAAAAACGCAACAAAAAAACCTTCAAATAACCCTCAACAAAAAAATTCAAGACCTAAATACAATTCTACTCTGATAATCATCCCTGAAAGTTTTGAAAGTTACAATTCGTTTGTTCCAGTGTTCAGTGATTGATATTAGTAAACACTATTTTGTGATGCAGGATGAAACTAAATGTAAAATAGCTTTGTTAAAAATTTTATTTATTTTGTCGAGAATTATATTTAAATTTTGTTTAAATCTCGGTTTCGTAAAATTTCAAAAATTAATTTTTTTAAAAATTTTATAAAATTTTTAATAGAATATTTTTGAATATAAAAGAAGTAATTTGTTTAAATAAAGGAAATTTATTCTAAATACTTTCAAGTTCATAACTACCTGACGATAACAGTGAGTCTGTCGTTATATATTGTAGTATACTATATATGTTAGATTAGCTCTTTATTTTATTTATTTATTATTATTATAGTTTTATTATTATTATGATTATTATTACTATTAATTGGGAAACACTTCCTTTTAATTCCTACAGAAATATACTAAATATCAAGAAAAGGAAACTTAGACTTCCATTTCTAAATCATAGATATATAATTTTATATTTATTTTATAAGTTGAATGTAAATTCTTGATATTATGTGAATTTTGCTATTAAACCAATTGCTAATACGCCAATGTTACTGTATATATTAGAGCAGTGGTTCTCAGCCATTTTCAAATAGCGCACCCTAACGGAAAATTTGAAAAATTGACGGCAACAAGTTTTGTAAGTTCTATATTTAATAAACTATATTTTTTATAACATATATTAATGTTAAATTTGAACTTGATGATTTTTGCATATCTTCTTATTATTAAGTCGCGTATTTGACAAACAAACTCTTAACTCATTCTCAATACAGCTCAGTTTTTGCCTTTTCTTGTTCTTAATATTTAAATAAAAATAATTGATAAATGTACCACTATTTTAAGTAATTAGAAATCTAAGATAATTTTTTTAAAAGCAACACTTATATGAAATTAATAAATTTTCAATAATAAAATTAGCAGAACTCGCGGCACACATTTCATATCCCTACGGCACCCCGGTTGAGAAACACTGTATTAGAGAATACACTAATTATAATAAGTTCAATCCCTAAAATTCAATATATATGATTTAATAAAGGTTTAATATGACATAGAGAATATATTTCAGTACAGTTTGGCGTACTCTGTTCCTCTGACCAAACTAGAGGAAAATCAATAAATTTTATTATATCAGTAACACAGAAACTTGCCTGTCCACTGAAAAACTTTTATAGTGTATATAAATTTTATTATATGAATACAAATGGAAGTGGTACAATAGAAAGCAATGATTAATATCATCGCTAGCTTGGTATCGTTTTTTTATTATAGGAATTTTGTGGTGAGAGATTTTCAACACACATGTAAATTGGTGTTATTTATACATTATAAAGTTTGTTGATTTTCTTTCTAATTATAGAAAATACTGTCCAGTCACACCACCTGTAAAGCATTCGACATCTTGGGGGGCTTATCAAAACTTGTTTCTCTCTACTTCAATCGCAAGTAGGGGTTTGTGAGCCAATTGATGCAGTCGCTCCTGATTGACTGAAAAATACATGACTCATTTGAAGCGTTATTCTTCTGCGGACACTTTGGTATGAATAAATAATTAAATAAATTTGGCAACGATTTAATTAAAAGATAACACCAATAAAAAACTTTTTGTACGATATATTTCGACAGCTTAACTGTCATCTTCAAGTGCTCAAAACCAACTAAAAATATTATGAATTAACATTTAATTTAAACAAATTATTTTTTATTAATTTAATTTTGTATTAAATAAATATTTAAAAAATATATTCAAATAACTTTTAATTAATTTAAAATTTTATTTATATAAATATTATAATTTTTATTTATATTATAATTTTTAAAAAATAATGTAATTTAAAAATTCAATTATTTTAATAATTTTAAAAAAAGTTTTTTTAAAAAACAATACATAAACATGATTTAACTTACGTAAACTATATAAAAACATTCGTATTCACAGCACTTTGCACATTAATCTTTCGATCCAATGACCTTATCAGCAATGCTTCACATATCACGCGTTCCCAATAATTATTAAAACTTTTCAACAAAATTCTAAAATCAGACATTCATATTTCACTTTTACAGCCTCTATTGTGCTCACTAATATTGGTCAAACCCTTCAATCGACAATGGTCTAGAACTCGAGTACAGAGATGACAGGAAGTGTCTCCAATGTATGTGGCATTACACCCATTACATGTAAATTGATAAACGAGATCAGAACACAATCCAACCGGAGTTTTTGATTTATTAATAAACATATTGAGTACCTTACACGAATTAGAGACGATCTTATACTCTAAATTTCCCATCTGTATACTTAACTTCCTTTTATATTTTGTAAAACCTCCAGAGTACGGCAATACTAACACATATTTAGGCTCAATTTTCATATATATCCATTTTTACTATTATTTAAATCAACACTCAATTCACACTCATTTGACAAATTACACTCAGACTTTCCAAAACATGGATCCTTAGGACTTTTAATCAATTTTTCTACAGTCTCTTTTATCATCAACAATAAAAATGATTTAGAATATCCATTCTTTATCAACAACTCAACCAATTTATCAACACTTTTTACCGAATTAGCAAAAGTAGAAGATAAAGCCCATGAACGATAAATCAATCCTTTCACCATATTTCTCTTATACTTAAATTCACAAAAGCTTTCTGGAGAAGTATAAAGACCAGTATCAGTTGATTTTCTATAAATCTCTGTCTCATAATGTTTATCGTTGCGTTGAATTAACAAATCTAAAAACGCAATTGATGACTTTCTCTCCGTTTCACATGTGAATACAATGTTCTTATGTAAACTGTTCATAAAATGCAAAAACGGTTCTACATAATTCTGGTTTTCAAATATAAGAAAAATATCATCCACATACCTTTTATAAACAAAAGGTTTCTCAAATTGGAAAGAAGCAATTTTCTTTTCCAAACTAGCCAAAAATACTTATGCTATCGTTGGTGCTAAAGGGGAACCCATAGCGACTCCATCTATTTGTTGATACCATTCATCATTGAAAAGAAAATTGACATTTGAAGTAGCAAATTCAAGAAGTTTACGAAATGCCCTTCTATCCAAAATGTGATGTTCCGAAATATTTTCATTCCACAACGCACAGCATAAGTCAATTGTATCAACCAGTGGTACATTCGTAAACAAACTGCAAACATCAAACGAAACCATAGCATCATTCATACTTTGTTTTTGTAACTGTGCAATACAAGACACAAACTCAAAGCTATCCTTACATTCAAACTCTGATCGCATTAACGGTTTTAATAATCCATCTAAAAACTTTGCTATTTTATACTGGGCAGTACCAACCATCGACAAAACTGGTTTTATAGGTACACCATCTTTATGGATTTTTGGAAGCCCATATAGTTTTGCTGGCTGCGATCCTATTGGACGAATAGACTTACCTACCTCTTCATTAATAAGCTTATTCTCAATAAAACTATTTAACATTTTTTGTACAAACTACTTTGGTCTCCGTTAGACTTTTGTGATGAGTCACCGTTTAGTTATATCAAACAATGTGAGTCATTCCAAACTTTTCTTCCGAATGATCGTCATCTTAAAATTTATATTTTGGTTTTTTTTAAAACCCACTTTTTATTCAAAATGTTGAGTTATAATTTTATTTGAATAGGTAGAACTGTTTGCTCTGACTCCACGTGCTCTTTAAATGATACTGGAATAACTCAACACAGGAAAACTTTTATTCGATACCAACAATTTCACAACGATTCAAATTTTACTTTTACAATAATGGCAGGAATCCCCACGGGAAGCCGCCTTGTCAATTAACTACTAAAATATCCTCGACAAGTCTGACTAGTTCTTTTTCAATCTCACGAATTCTGTGTCCCTGTTGTTGATTTGAGATTCCCATATATAGGGAATCTCTCCTCAAACAACTAATCCGATTGAAGGCAATTTACATTGAACTCCTGGGGAACTAGTTAAACAATTTACTTTCATTTTTTGGCCACTTCGGCCGTTCCCTGGGAGAAAACTTAGGAATAAATCACATTAGAGAATAATCAGTTCCCTTTGTAATTAAATTTATCCAAATCGGAGAATTTCTCCCTGATTTAATTTATTTGTTTTCGTCATTGTAATTAATTAATTAATTTGTATTTTCTTAATAACTTTTTCTAGGGGTCCCAAATTAATTTTATATTATTATTTTTGTACTCGTCTCGTCAATTGGCATCGGCACATACACATTTCCCGAGGAAAATATTGATTTTAATTTTTTGATTATTTTTAATTAATTATTTTATTTTTCCAAATTTTTATTTATTATCATAATTTTTGAAAATCACACAACTCCAACACTAATTAGAAATTGGATTAAAGAATCCCCACTTTCCTGCCCCTTTCATATATTTTTTTTTAAAATTTTCTGAAAGTTTAAAAAATTTATTTAAAAAAAACTTTTTAAAGTTGGTTTTGTAAAAAAGGCAATATAAAAATTAGTAAATTATTATTATTAAAAAAAATTTTTGACTAAGAAAAAATTGGCAAAAAATGTATGTAATGACTCATGTTCTTTTTATAACTCAGCAGTGACTCATCACACATTCATGTATCTCATACCAAAATGCCCACCGAAGAATGATGCATCAAATGAGTTATGTCATTTTCAACCAATCAGAAGCTCAACGTCCCTACTATTGTACATCTAAGCTAGACATACAGATAGAAATTCCCTACGACCTCAAACAATAATTTGACTGCTTGTATGTCGTATATTTACATTAATTTCAACAACTTTTTGTTTTAGGGCAATATTTAGACAACCGTATTTCAATAATTATCAAGTAATTTAATACTTGATTTACCAGCATATTTGATATACCTAGCTCTATCATATAAAAAACCGTCATTTTGACGGGATCGGTCGTTCTAGAGTTAATAAAAACTGAAGTAATAAAATATATTAATTATACAACTTACGATGAGCAATGTTTTACAAATATTTACCTGATAGAATTAAAGTTTTCAAATTAGGAACGATCTGCAACTTTCTCACTTCCCTGGCCTTAGAAATATTGTTTGCCCTACATAGAAGTATTTATCACACGGCAATCTGACATTTATATGTCACAAACCTGAAATTGAGATACGACAAACATATGAGATTTGGAGAAAACCCATCGAGGTTCTCGATTTTATTGTCTCGGAGATGAAGAGTTGTAAGGGAAACGAGATTCTCCAAACCCTCGATTTTGGTAATTCCATTACTAGCTAGATATAAAATTTTGAGATTAGGAAGATCAAATCCAGCAGTGCTGGTCAGTCTGTTGCCATGAAGATCAAGGGTATGTAGGTTTTTCAATACAGTTTTATCCAGTATGGGTCCATTCAACCCAACGGTATCCGATATTTGATTAGCTAGAACCATATTAATATTGAAATAATGTACAATAAATCCGTTTTATAACAAAAATAGTGAATTCTTTTAACTAGTGACGACTGTGAGGCCTAAAACATATATGACATGGTCATTTAGGCAACGGGTTTCATTTTACAGTTTGTCAGACAAGTAATGTATTCCATAACGGAAATTTTTTTCGCTACGTCTATCATCAAAAAATGAATATGTCTATTGAGGTTTCGGGTTCACAGTTTGACCATTTTCTTGAGAAGGCAATACAGAAATGAAAGTGAAGGGAAAAGTTATAATGGAATCGGATAACAATTGAATATACCAAGAGGTTCCGCTCAAAATCGTTACAGATAAACAATTGTTTGAAATCCTGAAAACACGGACCACAATTTGATTGAATTTAATCGGAAAACGGAACATTAAGCGTCAAATTAACAGATACTTCAAAATCAAGAAAAGATAATATCATCTTATATTATACAAAATGTAAATGTAACCTATTAAAAGGGACTCTCTAGCAGCATTTATTCAAATGCAAATCCAGACCAAGAGTCAGAAAGCGAAAAGAAAAAATTAAATTCATTCGTTGACTGCCGTACATTCTCTGAAAACTGTTAAATCTAAGGCAAAAAATATAATTTTATCTTTTCATTTAGTTATATTTTCAGAGACAGATAATACAATGCTACAACTGGAAATAAAAAGTAAAAACATATCTTAATGAAGCTAACTGTAGTGCCTGCCACATTTAATTTCTAATTAATTTTACTAAATTTAAAAATTAAATTACAAATGCGTTATTAAAAATAGCAAATACAGTCAGACCTCCATAATTTTCCATTTTCTGGGTTTTATAAAAATTGGAAATGTATGGAGGGTGGTAAACTACGGAGGTAAACAATAAAAAAAATTAAACCGTAAAATAACGTATTTAATATTTTATAAAATAATCGGTAATTTTGGAAAACTTAGTCGACTTCTTTTTTGCTTGCTAGAAATTCTTAAATTCTCGCGCCCAAAAAAAAATTTAAAAATGGAAAACTACGGGAGGTGAGAAAGTATATAGAGGCCTGACTGTATTTAATTTATTTAAATATTTTCACGTTTAACATGAACACCATCTTTTTTATTTTCAAAATGTACCACAAATTCTTGAATATTATCAACCATATATTGTTAATGTTTTACGTCGAAATCCAATCGTGTAAATTGTTGATTTGTTTCAGAACATTCGTCTCAATGTGAAATGAAACTAACTCAGGCCTTCAAAAAAAATGTCATTCTAAATATTTATTCGCCAGCCGTTCAAATTTAGATTTCAGCTTCCAAGAAATGTGTCGGATTTAACTTTGTTCAATCGAATGAAAGATTTTCCTATTATTGAATAGATTTCCATGATAGAAATGGTTCGAAAACTGGCACAATTCAAGTTCCAATAAATTACGAATTGTACTCAGTCAATACGAATGTCATTACAGAGCTCACAAATCAGACATGATATTTATCCCGTCAGTCAATATTATATCTAAATCCTTAACAGTCTCATCAGCCTCATATTCCGTAACAATTACTCATTACTCTCGAAAGTTCCGATCGAATGAAGAATTCTCAACATTGAATCTACTCAAATCTACTTGGACTTATTACAAATATATTTTAAATGTTATTGCTGTATTCCTACACTAACTATACTTAGTTTATCATTTAATCTCAATGTAAACATTTCTTTCGAAATATTTTAGGATAGGAGTTTATCTCAGTCAAGCTTTCTAGATATCGATAGTTTGTATACGATTTTTATTGTGATTGTCGCAGTGTTCAATTTTTCTATCAGTATTTCATTTCCCAAGAACAAATTCAAATTGAGTTTTTATTGTAGTTTTATATTGAACAATAAGTAAACGTAAAGTCATTTATATATCAAAATTATAACAACATCAACATTATCATATATTACAAATTTCAAATGACAGGAACGCATCAATAATACAACAAATATGACTGAAAACATAAGCAGAGGTAACTTGGACATGTATTATATATAATAGGGGATCTTGGGCGAGACTGAGCTTAAACCTTCATTTTCCCATTTGGTGCACGATCCCCCTTCTTTGATTTTCAAAGAATTTGAGCGCTACTTTCCAAACTTAAGAAGCTAACGAACTGGTAAGGACTGGACCCGCAACCCATTTCTCAACAAAACCGGCGAATCAATTATGTCTGTGCAAGAAGAAGATCATTTACTGGATATTGCAAATGACGACGGCCTTAAATCAACACCATAGACAACAATTCTGCCCCTGTTCTGGATTAAAATTATGGCGGAATATCCTGAGATTGCACTACTGCAATTAAATCCTTATTGCTATTTCGGACAACATATTTCTGTGTGAAGCGGGGTATTTTGCAGTGACATCAACTAAAACCATACAACGGAATAAACTGGACATAAACCGTTTGGTTCCAAAGAAACAAGCTCAGGGTTCTCATTGATTAATGAATTAAAATATTAAATCACTTTACATTCATTTTTGTTTGTGTTATTCTATTTTTACTTTGAGGGTACATTTAAATACAATTCAATTGAAATTATTAAATCAAAACAATCTAAAATATAAACAATAACGTCCCCTCATCAGCGGGTAGCAGTAAAATGACCAAATATTGATCGGTTCGTGGCGATGATAAGGTAAGGCAGAAGTGCATTAGGGAATTCAATAAGGCTCAATAAGCTCACTTCTGTCTTAAAACTATGTGTAAATCCATATATAAATATTTCCTTGGTAGGGACGCTTTTTAAGATCTCTCTTCAACACCGGAATAATCGCCCTTCATTTCCCCCTATTTTTGGATCAGCTCCACCGAAAAAAATACCTTGGTCACAATTTCTTGAACTTCTTGCGGTTGTTAAGTGATTTCAAAATATTTCTTCAATCAAGGGACGTAGCAGAGAGGGAATTTGCCGCCCCCCCTAAAAAACAAAAAAACTATCGATTATCAAATATAAATTAGGGATTAAATATTTTAATAAAACCTTTATTTGGGTTTTGTTCTGAGAATTTGCGCCCCAGGCTGATATCCTTGCTGCGTAACTGGGTCAATCCCAAAATTAAAATCATAATTTAACATTCCGCAGTAATTGATAAGGTGGTTTGATATTACTCTAAAGTGCTGAAATATTAGAAAATGGTCTAATTGGGATATTGTTGATACAGATTACACACATAGTTACTGCATTTCATTGCACATAAACATTCATAAATCACTCATCAAACATCAAAGCCACAGCGATCAGGTTTTATAATTAGTTTATTATAAATTATTATTATTATTATTATTATATCAATTTACAGTTATGGTTATCAGTTATGACTGTTGTTTCAGGACAATGAAGCAGAGGAAGCAGAGGAAGCAGAGGAAGCAGAACCTTCGGAAGAAAAGAATGATTCTGAAGAGGAAGAGGATGAAAATGAATAAAATAAAATTTATTATTCTTTCTACGTTTTTAAAAGAATTTTTTTGATATTTTATTGTTAAATTTTAGATATTTTGTACAAAATAAAATTTATTTTAACTCGTAGAATCTGATAAGTTTCCTAGCTCAATTTATGTGATTTCGATTTGTCCTCTAGAACTCTTTAGTGGAGTTTTTATGTTCATTGTTGTATTTTTTTTATACACATGGCTGTCGGCCTTTCTCCTTTATTTTTCTATTGTTTAATTTTGATCTAAGTTCATAATTCTTATTGAAAATAGTTTATCATAATTATTAGTTTTGTATTAATAAACACAAAAATTTTGCCCCCCTCCTAAAAAACAAAAATCGATTATCAAATATAAATTTGGGATGAAATATTTTAATAAAACCTTTATTTTGGTTTTGTTTTGAGAATTTCCGCCCCAATTCAATATTTATGATTCGATAAGTTATAATATAAATGAATATATCCGACAAATACTCCACAGGGATCGGCTGCAAACATCACAATGACAATGCAACAAGGATTGCGCAGCCCTGACCCAACACGAGACATCAAAATATTACACAACACTATTGATTTACTCAGAATGAATATCTCATTTACAATTTCACTTTTCCTCATTTCATATTCAGATAATAATGCCGCAAATTTATGTGCTGGATTCATTTCATTGGTCTATTACGTGAAGGAAATTTCAGCCAATCAAATTGCAGCCACTTATAAAACCATCCAAATGTTGGGTTTCGGTCCACCAAAAGCCCCAAATGATGCAGAAAATGTTTATATGGACATTAAAACGCATTTATAAATAGATTGGCAGGTTATTTCATGGCCATATTTGAGAGGAGACGATTGCCCCCTTCTCTCTCACTATTCCATTAATTCATTCATTAGAGCCCAATGATTATTGCATAGATCAATTAAATGAAATGTCAACAGCTCAATTGCACCCGGAACGCCCCCTGTCCCCCCTGTCCGCGCCGCTGTCACTTATATGAGAACCATTTAAGGAAGCCCTCCCCCATCCTCTCAATATGTAACCGTAGCCCTGCTGCTAACCAATTATTGCCTCCCATACTCCTACATGGCGTAGTATCCATGGCAACAAACGGAACCAGGATGCACCTGGCGCCACCGATGGATTGATGTTGACTGTAAATATTTCAATGGGAAATTAGAATGTCTAGTTGCGATTAATGCAAAAAAAATGGCAAATCAGCTGGAAATATCAAAATAAAACTGCTGCGCTAGATAATATCTGCTCGAATATTCAGGCTATCAATAAAACTCACTGCCTAAATTCAGAATTTCTAACTGGGGATGATTTACTCCTTCCAAAGAGCGAATTCTATTCGTACTCAAATTTAGGACCTGCAAGTAATTCATCGAGTCTAGAGCGCCCGAAGTCAGCATGTTTTCCTCGGCATTCAACATCATCATGTTGGTAATGTTAGACAGCGGTGAAATGTCTTTGATGCGGTTTTTTGATAAATTAACTATTCTCAGATTGATGAACTGATTAAGGATGGAAATGTCTGTGATCTCTCTATTGTATGATCAATTGCTTATTGGACTTGAAATAAATCTCACTTTTCTGAACAATCCAATTTTATAAATGCATAATTTAAACCAGCTCCGATTTGTAATAACATGCTAATTGATTCAGAAATTATTTCTTTTGTTAATGGGCTTTTAGCTTCCTATTTTAAAGTAAATAAACTTAAACATTTTGACTTTACTTCTTCCATCATGGCTTCTTTATTTTCATCCTTTTCATCTCCTTCTTCGCCTGCTTCATCCTTTTCACCTTCTTCAGCCGCAACTACTTCTTTTTCTTCTTCTTCTTCTCCTTCTTCATAATCTTGATCATCTTCTTCATTTGACATTTTAATTATATTCAAAAATATGTTTCTAAGCAGCAATATTATTTAAACAACATTCTAATTGATGCCAGAATTACAGTTTATTTTACATTATTTAATATGTGTAACTAAATGTTATTATTTTCAATTATTATGATTTAAGGTCTCACATCACCATATTTCAAAAATAAAATAATTATGTAAACTGAAAATATAATAATTCTATTTAATAATCACTTAACTAGTAAATTATATTTTCAAAGTTGTTACTAGACAAATTATATTTATTTTAAAATAAATAAATTAAATAAATATTTTATTTATTTATTTATTATTATGTTTTATAATCTTTGAATGTGTAATACTTTTTAAAAGCAATCCCAACATCCAGAGGAAGATGTGTTTCACATGTTTTACAAAAATAAATCAATGTTTTTTTTCACAATTTATTTTTCTATTATTGTAGCCCATGTCGTCGTTATGTTTCCTCTGTGAATCTGGTTTTGTCAATTTTCTAGATCTGATGTTTACGGCCACCTCTCGATTCTGTCTCCTTTCTGAAGAAACTAATAATTTATGTATTAAATGGAAATAGCTTTTGTTGGGCCAGAACGTAAACGGCCTTGGAGAATGTTTTAATGGATCAGTAACATACACGCAAATACAACATGCAAATTTAAATAAACCTATTAAACACCAATTAAACCCTATCAAATATGAGAAAAAAGAGAATTAAATATAAATTAATAAACATAAAAATAAATTAAAATAATAACAAAACGCACCAAGATCCGCACGATACCAACACAAATATAACAAGAAAACACAACAAATTCGACGAAATTGAAAAATTAATAAAAGTTCATGAAAATGAAACTTAAATTAAAAAATTTGAATTAGTAATAATTCAATAAAAATTCTAAATGAAAAATTCTAAAAATAAATCAAAAAATAATAAAATTAAAGAATAGAATTTACTAGAAAATAACAAGGTCGAATTTTGTTTTACTGCATCAAATTTAACATGTGAGGAAATGTTCATTTTGGAACCCTCTCTCCACGTCGCATCCTTGCAACCTCGATAGAGCTCTGCTTGGATGTCGGCGTGGGGGGAGAGGTATTTTTGTTTTATTTTATTATATGCAATTTTATGCGATTTTTATGGATTGGCAATGGATGGTAATTATGTTCATTTTTTGTTTATAATTAATAAATATTATTAATATTAATACATTGTTTTATATGTTCAAATAAACTAAACTTAAATTTTTCTGTCGAAATTTTTCCGGCCCACAGCCAACACATAACGCAAGAAAGCAAAATCTACATAGTACAGATTTGTTTAAGAGCGTGGAAAATCGCCAATGATATGTACCCGTGAAGACTCAGCGTGCGGAACGCAGGGGTCGTAACGTCAATATTATCACTATAGCTGAAAAGAGAAATAAGGAAGAAGTCTCTGGCTGCTTCCTCGTTTCTCATTTCTGTAAAATCGACCTAAATTTATATTACATACGGCTCAAAATCATCACACCGAGTAGTCCAGTGGGCACTCAGTAAATATAATGTAAACACAAAATGCGCTTAAGGTCTATTAAAGGGAAAGGGTACGGGAATAAATTAAATCGAAATCGTTGATATAAATAAATTAGAAGTAAATTAATCATCGGTATGCTAAAATGATTAAAATATAAAATCACTTGATAAGTAGTTATCAATTTAATTAGATCATTGATTAAAATTAGCGATTACGGGGTAAAAATAAGCATTGCATTAGTTAAATTAAGTTAATTGATTAATAAAAATTAAAGTAGTTTGAATAAAATAACCCAATGAATCTTCGAGCAAAAGTAAACAGAGCCTTGATTAAAATTGAAATACTTTATAAAAATGAAGTAGACTATTACTTAAAATACTTTATTCGAGTGATTGTAAATGATACAAGTCGTTGAATCAAATTAAAGGCAACTATAAATTAAAAGGTAGTAAAATGTACCAATTTGGTAAACAAACTTTTCGGTAAATTAATATAAATCCATGGAGCAAAAATAGAGTTAATAAAATAGATTAATAGCAAATTAACTCGTGGATAAATTTAGTGGTCGACCTAAGGTAATTCGTCCATCAAAGTAAAAGTAATTCGTTGCTTCAAACCACAGTAACAGTTAGTTGAAACCAAAATAACTCATCGCTTAAAATTAGTGTAATTGTTAACGAAAATCAAATAATCCTTGGGTTGAACTTTTCTTTTTAGATAATTTGTTAAGGCAATGTTTAATTTAAGTCATTCGAATTAGAAATACGGTAATTGTAGAATAAAATGGGTAATTTATAAATTAAAAACTTTAAGATAAAGATAAGTAAATCTGTAACTAAAAAATAAACATCAGTTTATTGACGCAAGATTACTGTTATAGGAGTTAAAAACTTTGCAGCATTATTAAATTCAATCGACATTGATGAGAATCAGGGAAGTGAGTAGCTTAAGTCGCTGTGAGAAAGAACAAAATCATTTTCACGATAGTATTTGTTTACCTACTGATTAGAACCCTAAAACCATTGAGGACCCAGAAGCTCCACGACTGTCTCCCTATAAGATTAAACCAAACGACTAAAAATGTATTATATGAATTAAATAAAAATCATACCGAAATCGGCTTACTAATCTGAACCAGTTTATCATCCATAACATGAAAGCCTTGAAAATTGATAACATCGGAGTGATAATGTTAATCATTAGTAAAATCCAATAGCGCTAATAGACGTACCACCAACATGTCGATAAAGTTAAAATTCCGATAGAGCGAAGTAGTAAACCATTCCAAAAGGTAGAACATGAATCGAGTAAATGTAACCAAGATTCCAACCCGTTCAAAATGAATAAAAATGCCATGACCTAGCGATGTAGCAAATCAACCAACCAGCGGAAATACGCCGGATATTGAATTATGACGGAAGTTTCACTGCGAGGTCATCCCAATCTACCAAAACATCCTCGAACAACACTAACTAGTAAAATAACATCCGGACTAAGTTTCTACCAAACCTAAAGTCAACTGACGATCAATCACGATTCCATTTAACCGGAAATCCGGTCAATCATTACTAACAACTTAATAACGTACAAAATTAACCAACGGAAACGCGCCACTATCGATTAAATCAGGAATCTAAAATATCCTTTTTCGTAAATAAATAATTTCACGTATAGAATTATAAATCCTTAATAAATAATAACCCCTCATAATTCAGTTCCAACTAAGATTTAAGCATTTAGCTAAATGTAACCACCCCTATTAGTAGCATACCCGGTTCAGATATTGACTCCCAAACGCATTGCACCAAACTACCAATTTATTCCGCCCTCTCGAATCTTCTAAACAAGAACACCCGTGAGCATTTGAAAGACCGAGAAATAGGTTATCCCCTCGCGCTTCTAAATGTTACATACATAAACTTGAATGAATGTTTGAACGCTTTTATATCGAATAATTCCTAGACACCCGATATAGTTCGTCCCTCCAATGCTGTACCGATCACTGGTTACTCAGATACAGGATAAATTCAATATCTTAACTACGAGGAATGTTATTTAGTCTATGAACCAAAAGCCAACCTAAAATAACCGTAGACTACAGTATATTGATCGTCATAAGTAAGGTTTCTATGACCACCGATAAGGAATTCAATTCGCGAGCGTTAACAATTTTCGGAACGATCCATAACCATCACGAATCCCGATAGACGTTAATAATTATTTCGCCATGGTGCTTCTACAATTAATTAACGACCATCAAACCATGTAGCCAGGTTGAATAAAATTCATTTCAAATTTTACGTACCAAATGATTTATCCCTAATATCGTTGCAGATCATGCCACGCGATCAAACTACAACCCAAGCAACTAACGCAAAGTACCCGAAAAAGGCCCCACAAGCCACAGACGTCGTCAACAAACTTCGATCACAGTGGCCTTACCTTACCACTTGGAGATTACTAGGTCTCGCAACGGACCCTTGCGGACTAGCCGGTCAACAATACCCGGCTGAAGAGACGTACGAACATGCCCGGAACCTCCTCACCCATTGGGAAAGGGTGCAGGAGCAAGTGGACCTCAATGTAATAAAAGCCCGGATGTACCTCGCGAACGTGGAGGAGGACATCCGCGTCGGGCGTATCGCGGAGGCATATCCACCTCACCCAGTCCGTGATACCCGACGGCCCTATACGGTGGCGGCTCTGAAGAAAAGTCTGAAAAGACAATTCCCCGAGGAATAACTATAATAACCATAATGTTCATGTCGTAATTGATTTAAAAATTAAATGTCGTTCGTGTTCTTTATCCTTATCGATAAATTTGTTCTATAAATTTTGTTTAACTGAATAAAATTTTGATCTAATTAAGTCAATAAGAAATTAAAATGTTCTCTTTTGTTATAGTGATGTCTTCCCTACAAATTCTACAAACTGAACTGGATCACGCGAGGCAGTCAAACGCGGATCTACTCGCCCAAATCATCCAATTGACCCGAGAAACACAACAGATAAAGGCAACATAGTCAGATCCAGCAAAAACGAGAGCTGTCTACCACCGACTCACGGCGGCACAGAAAGGCTGGGCAGAGTAGCGGCAGCTCAATCAGAGCCTGCGCACTCAAATCCGGGGGCTCGAAGTCGCCCTAGCAGTCTGCATAGAGGGGGAAGCGGTAACATATCCGCTCGTCTTCGCCCCATCCCAGATGCCGCAGAAAAACACCCAATCAGCGGAGCAATCCATCACTCCAACAAATAATCGTCGGCCGGGCCGTAAGGAACGTGCTCGTTGTCGAGCAACCCAGCTTAAAACTCACTAACTCATAAATGCCACGTGTGCTGTTGATTCAAATAGAGTAGTCACATTCTTAAATTATTTACTCCTTGGATACATTTGCATGTCAGCGTTATCATAAATATTCGCATTACGTCACCGGATCTTCGTCTCATCTTTCCATAGACAAATAAGAACTAAATCCTGAATTGCTACAAGGGACAGAGCAAAGCGAGCACAGGTCTTCTATCGACAGCTCGTGGACCCGAGGGTTGTCCGAGCAACTACAGTACTAGCGATAATACTCAATTTTTGCGGACAATCCACCACTTGAACACATTACCAACGTTGCCTAGCAACGGGTGCCAAGTGGCGATTAGAATCACTTTGTATGGCGTTACAGGGCAACCGCAGGTTAATTCGAACAAATAATGAAACCCTGTAACCCACCACTTTCTAATTTCACATGACTCCTATTTCAATAGTAAAATATGTAGTTTTATTAAAAAAATAAGTTGAATCTTTATTTATAATTTTTTTGTATTTGTTGGGGTTAACAAAATGCACAAAAGTAAAAATGGAAAATCAATAAAACATAGATATTTGAAATAATAATTAAAAAGGCAAAATCAATTAAAATATTAAAATAAATATTTTTCGGGAGAAACGGGTATGGGCGGATGCTAAAGGACTAGACGAATCCAAATATAATAAAATTAAATAGATTGGTGGTCCCCAGAAGGAAATATTTAATAAAATTAGAAATTAATTAAAAATTAATTGGCTAATGGGAAACCCGAGCTAATGGGAAGTCCGAGCCAACAGACAACCCGAATAGTGTGAGAAACCCGGAACGTCAACAAATTTTCTAATTACGAAAACGAAAGGATAAATGAGAAACCCTCCACAAAATAATTATTGTAAACAAATGGAAACCCCGGGAGCCAAGAAATAACTAATTTGGTTTTGGACAGAAAGATGTCAAGAATCCCAAAACCAATTTAGTTTGCGGGTGACTTGATTTGCGAGATGAGTATAAAAAGAAAAGGCAGATCAACAAAATTTCCAGCTGGTCGAAGAGAATATTTCAAAGAGCGGAGCAAAGGAGGTAATAAGCTTAAAGATAAATCAATCAGTCAAACAAATTAAATTCTTGCCACCAGACAGGGACATCTCCCTTTGGAAGACGTATCCCTACGCATTGAATTTTGTGAAATCGTACAGAGTAATTGTTTAGAGTATTGTGAATTGAATCGATTTTTGTGAAAGTTGTGAATAAAGTGGTGATATATAAATTGGAAATAAATCTTATTGTGTGGGGTTAATTGAATTGATTAAAGAAGGACATTAAGGAGTCAGATCTAAGCACCAACTTTCTATATAAAAGCCCAGCACATTTTTCGAAAAATACGGGAAAGGATTGCCCTTGTTTCACTTTTGAATATGTCAATCGTGAACCTTTTCTAAATTTTGCCAATCATTTTTCCGTAGCATCAGTTTTTTTCAGGTAAGTTGATTTCACTCATTGGTCGACACTGGACGGTCTGATTATTTGCAATCTTCCCTGAGGGATCAGCAGATTTTCTTCACCATGTAAGTAATTCAGTGATAGAAACGATGGACTCTACAAACATAAGCGGGATAATTTTCTCTAACAATCAGTTTATTTTTGGGCTGGATATCCTTCTTTATGCATAACTGTTAAATAAAATATACGAAAATTGGAAGAAATAGTTAAAAATAAAATACAACAGAGTATTTTAATGTTTATCTACAAATAAAAATGCCTACAAAAATATAATATAACTCTTACAAATTGAGCCAAACAAGTAAAATCTTTGCTAAGCCTCAAAGTTTGATTCCTTTTCGCAACGTGATAGATATGGCTAATTTTTTTCACTAATTTATCGGGAAAAGTTATTGGGTTGTCCAACCTCTCGCAAAACTGATGCATAGTCTCAAGCATTTAATCATTACTTTGACAAAAGATGAAAATTTCTTTCACAATTGAAATGGATGTTGTTCCAGCGCAAACTGTTGAACTACATCATACAATCGATGCCTCAAAAGTAACGATAAACAAATGTGTTTTACTTAGGTCTTCTAGGTAAGACCGCTTTATTTATGAATGGTGGGTACCAAAAATATCTAACCATAATTAATAAATTTATATAATAGATAAATACATTATAGGACAACAGTGTTGGTTTGAGAGATTGGTTTGAAATAGACTTCGGGAAATTCTTTGTATAGATTCCAGAAATGCTCAAACAAAACTGCAGATTCCCGAGATTTGAAACGACATATCTGACAGACGAAGATATATGATATTTAGTTACATGAAGATCACACAAAACGAAAGATGTAATATTGGTTTTTTTGCAATTACTCGGACACAATCATCCCAAAACTCAATTTTTCGATTACACGAATAAATATAAGTTACCTAGAATTTTATAAACTTATAGATTTTGTTACATTGATGACAGGACTATTGAGGTTGTTTTAATTTTGATTCAGTGTCAATTTGATCACGTTTCATATAAAAAGGTTCGTCATTAGACAGTGTTTCAGTATTCTTTTCTATTTGGCTTGTAATAATCAGTTTTTTATTCAACAATTCAAGATGGAGAGTTTGGCTAGAGTAGTTCATCAGTATTTGGGTTACAAGTATTTGAACTGGATTTTCTTTATTATCCATTTTGTTTGTTACAACCAATAAATATGCTTGTTGGGAAAAAATAGAAGTACTGGTTCCAACATCACTCAAGATTGCTTAAATATCTTTTTCATCAGAAATGCGAATTCTTTGATAATATGGAAGTTCGAATCTCCTTAATTGACTACAAATGCTACTACTAGATCTTGATCCAAACAATCTATGATCGATCATATTTAACTGATTAAATCTATCTTTTAAACTCGGTGAATTGATAACCGAATCTAAAGAATATTCAAGTTCACTGAATTCAACTTCACTATTGAACGTCAAATTAAAGACATTAAATTCCATTCTGTGCTTGATCAAAAGATTTTTGAACTTTTAATAAAATACCAAAGAAATATAAACTTAAATATATATTCAAATTTTATTTTTCAAATTACATTTCATTTTTCTATTTTACATTTTCAAAAACCCCTTTACCATATCTAAAATTTAAACACCAATCTTTAAAAAATTATTTATAAATTTTTAAATTTTTTTTAAACCAAAAATTAATAATTTACATTTTATCATATTTAAAATAAAAAACACATTTACATTAAAAAAAAATTAATAAATTTTTACATTTTTAACATAAATCGAAAAATAACGAATTAATTTAAAGGTTGTACAGATGCTGCAGCTTTTTCAGATATTGCTTCTTTGCCAGCTTCAGCCTCATCAGTAACTTGAGCAGCATCCTGAGCCTCAGCAGCTTCACCTGTTTCTTTATTAGTCTAAAGCGGGTTAATTTTATTTATAAGACCCCTAGCAAATTACTTCTTACCATTTGATTAAAAATTAAAACGGTGTCCGAACAAACAGTAAATAACAGATATTCTAAATAATATAATATGTATGTATGTTTATGTTGAACTTGTATGAATCAATATTTTCTTATGTATGTCTGAATGTCAAGGTGTGATTTATATATGCATATGTGTATCTTGCTCAAGATACTTACAATATAATAATTTCCTCCTGGGAATTACTCACTTGCTTTGGATATTAAATATTATATATCCAAAGTCTTCTGTTGGGCTATAAGCCATAATTTAAACAAAATGAAAAATTGTGTAAATTAAAACAAAATAATTAATGAGGTTTGAAAATTATCAATATGGCTGCTGTAACATAAGCACGTACCGCAAGCAGAAATCAAAAAATAAAATAAAACATTAAATAAAACAAAATAAAAACAAAACAAAATTAAATAAAACAAATATTAATTAAAATCATTGAAAAGCCTACAGATGCAGAAAGAAACACAAAACCAAAATATAAAACCGCCAAAACCTTGCAAAAGAAGGTTTAGAAAATACATAGGCGGAAGCGGCGACCAAAAATTTAAATATCAAAGGGTAAAAAGAGAAACAATCAAAAAGAATGGTTAAATAAAAAAAAATAAAAAAAAATAAAAATAAAAATTTACGAAATATTGAGAAAATAATATCAAAAAATAGAGAAAAATAAGGAAAAAAATAAAATATTTAAAATTAAATTAAAGCAATAAAACCCCCCGAAAAATAGCCGAAAAAGGCTCAAAATACTCTGATTGGTCGCACCCAGGCATGAAATGACTATATATACACAGCAGTCATTTTCATAATTTTTAGACATTTGTAGAGAAAATTTTGTAGACACAAAATTTTTAGACTTCACTGTTTATGCCGATGTATGACAATTTTTCAAATTTGTATGCTTGACTGACAAACTTGTCGATCGTAAGTATTGTTTTTTGTAGAAATATATTTTTTCTAAGTTAATGTTTTGTTTAATTTAACTTATTCTGGATGGCCGTGATGTCTTTTGGCATCGCTCGGCAGGTTCCCCCTAACTTATTTATATTCATTTTATATACATGTTAATTGTGGAGAATGGCAGGGCAACATTCAATTCCGGCCGTTAAATTGGCAGGACGTTGACGTGTTGCTTTGTCACAATCCACCCTTCGGTGCCTGCTTAGTCTGGTCAGGCCTTGTTGCACTGATCACGGGGTAGGACACCGTCGTAATTCACCGTGGCGGCCATTTTCAATGTTGGTCGGAGCGGTAAGAGGGTAAACTGCGGGAAGATCGCCATAATTAAGGAGATAACATTTATGTAAATGTTTAAGTAGGAAAATTGAATTTTTAATTTAATTCCTGCCGATTATTATATTGTCAAGGGTACGACTAGTGATAGTAATTTAAGTCAACGAAAGTATAAAGTAGGTTTAGATCACGTACATTGTTTGATAATCATCGTGGTGGAAAATTAAAATAAAAGGATACATTTTGGTATAGATCCGTGAGATGATAATATAGAGATTTACGAATGGTGGTAACTGTGGCGACCATAGGAAAGCAAATATGAGTTGTTTGACTAAAAAATGACATTATAATAATGCATTCATTTCAATTTACCATAGGCTAACGTTTGTATGAAACAAGGAATTTTCCATAAAATAAGGGCGGAACGCTGCCCAAATTTTTGAAAAATATTTTAATAAATAAACAGTAATGATGATAAATTGATATAGGAATTGTAGAAATAGATGAGTATGGACAAGCGTATAGATAGAAAGAGACGTAAGACCTTCCATCGGCAGTCAGGAACCCGAAAGTGAAAATATCATGAGGAGTAGTTCTAGAAATAGAGCTCACCTGCTCATGAATTTTCAGCTGCTATATACAGTACCAACATGAGCTTGCTCATGGGTATATAGTGGTAGGATTAAAATTGTGGGGTGTCTGGGTGAGACAGCATAGACCCTAGGAAAAGAAGGTATTTTGATAGAAGGAAATAAGTTTGAATAAGCTTTGCACAGATTTAAACAAATTAATTACACCCAGTACACCAGCACTTCTAACATAATTTTTTTTTATTTTTGGCACCTTTTTTCGTTATTATTGCCGACAGTCAGAGTTTATTCAAGGTTACGATAATTTCACGAGTTTGAAAACGGCTGAAATTTACCAAATATTTATGTAGTTATATTCATTGTAAAAACTAGAAATATTAAAGCATATGTTCATAGTCAATAAAATTTAGTTATTGTTATACCTGGTAAAGATTTTTTAATGTAGAAATTGTCTAGCTTTTGGATTTTGTTTTAAATAAATGTTTAAAATCTATTTTTCAATACGTAAATTTTAACTGTTAAATTTTTTTTTATTTAAAGAAAGAAACCTATTCAAACCTCACACTTATTGGATCCGGACCTGTGTATAATGCATACCGTGAAGGTTCTTATAATTTTATGATGACAAAAATTATAATATGAACCTTAATTAAAACAAGTTATTTTGCAATCAATATTTTTAAATAATTAACTTATTATAAACTGTTTTAAATTTATTGTTTTAAACAAAACACATCAAGCATCATGCATAATATTATTAACGATATAGTTAAATCAGTTTTGTTAAGGATACCCAAATAATAAAAATTAAACATTAAATAAAATAATCTAGGGAAATGTGTAACTTGAGAGTCTGCCATTTCGGAACTCTAAAATGAAATAATTGAGGAAAAGAAACAAAGCAATAAAATTAAACCAAGAAATACGACAAGATCATTATTAATTCATTTATGCATAAGAAAAAGGAGAAAATAAAAACTATATCGAAATTTAATTTGTATAGTGAGAAAAGATTACCCGGAAAGCCGTGAAATGAAAACTTCTAAAAGTATATATCACGACGGCTTTCAGAGATAATACCAATAACTGGAGATGATCAAGAGGGATGTACTAAAAAAGAATCTAAACGAAAGTCAATATCGGTAAGTGTTATTAGATTGCAGAATATAAAACAGCACAACTGGAATCAGAACAAAAATTTTAGAAGACAGAATTTCATTTTTAAAACACGAAAGTTGAAAAGGAAAAGAGACACTGATAGAAAAGAAAGAGAAACATAAATAATAAAAAGTTGCACAAGTAATGGTTAAATCCGAGTTTTATTGTTAACTTGGCATTCTTCCCGATTGGGCATCGAATATCGAAAGTATCGATTTCGAGATTTCGGATATATCGGACATTTTCTTGATATTGAAATATCTGAATTGGCTTGGCTCAATATCGATATTTCAATATTGCAAAAAATGTATTTTATCGTGTGATTTATTTTCTCCAGAATTGGAGTGTTCAGAAGTTACATATAACGGTTTCATGTTTTTACTCGTGTAAAATTCAAGTACGCACTGTTGGCAACTTTTGAAATTTTAGGAAAATGCTTTTTAATATTTTTGTTCCGTTAACTTGAATTTTTATTTTCGTTTATTTATTAAAAAATATTTTTCAGTTAAAAATTGATTTTGAAAAAATTTAATTGTAGACATTCAATATCGATATTAATATCGAATCTCGGAATTGAAAAATTTCAATATCGAAATATCGGAATTGAAAAAATGGTCTGAATTTAGATGCTCTACTTCACGAAAGGTTATAGCAGTGATTCTCAACCTTTTTTGTCGTGGTAGACTTTTAGCAATTTCAAAATTTGGTAGCACAGTAACTATAAGATTAGTTACTCATTTCGTCATCTACATTTAAAAGTCTCGATCATCCAGCGGCAGACTTTAAGAATTTTGTGGTTGAGAATTACTAGGTTATAATAAGCACTTAATTGATTTTAATAATATTGAATTATTGGTGTCACTGTAAATAATTCAATCACTCCATCAAAATCAATATTTTTCATCATATCACATTCAATTAAAAACAAGACCAGAAATTCTTGGCTGTCCCATGGTAGTTTTGATAAGATCTGTAGGTACCTTATGCACGCTCGTGATTTTAACAATGATCATTTATAGAACCCGAATAGACCATATTCTGTTTGCTCTGTCAAATTTACAAATTTCCAAAATGGTGTAACTTGGCGTGACCCGTCTAACGTGCAGCCAATCTAAGGATTTCCGAGACCTGTCTCAAATAGTAGTTTGCAATAGTTAGGAAATCTTACCCAATAGTTAAAGTTTTACATCATAAATAATTTTATTATAAGAAATTCTTTTGGTTTACACCGCTGATTTCTTTTCATTTTTCAATGATATTAAGAATTTTTTATTTTTTGAATTCAAATCAATAATCATATCAATAAAACATCGATATAAAGCAAATTCATAGTCAAAAAATAATAAGTTTTATTAATTAAAATAAAAAACAATAAAAAGAATAACATTTTATAATAATCGGACACATACAGCGGTTGTGTTACATTTTCATTGGTTAATTTTATAACAATTTATAACACAAAATCATTTTACGAAGTTTTCCCGACTTTACTAAATTCAAACTCTAATATATGAATAGATTTAAAATTAAAAAGGTTATGTTTCTGGGTTTAACCTTAAAGTTTCCTTTACCTACAGATGAATTGGGTCCGCCACTGCTAAAGTGTCTATAAAATATAAAACAATGTTTTAATGTGCCGATTTTTCAATTTAGGAAATTTTATAATATAATTTTAAATAAAAATATCATAAATAAGTATAAGACTCCACAAAATATATTTGACAAAGTCCTTTTATAATTTAAACAGTGTAACCCCACTAGCTGATGTACGCTAGCGCCTCTGGCAAAATGTGATTTTTAACTTCCTCCAAATCAAGAATTGTCCTCGCTGTATGGCGTTCAGCCTCATTTTTATGCGACATCGTCTGAAGAAAAATCAAATTTATATTCCAAAACGAGTATTATTACTTTGATTATATTTTCCCATTCCATTGGTAAAGTCTTTGGGATTTTTCTCCAAGTTCCCATTCGGATTTCGCTGGCTGAATTTGTATCGATGACTCCGCCGAACTATGACACAAAAGACTAATAAAAATGTTTATTATAAATTATCCAAACCGATTCATATAAAGTTAATCCAAGGGCATAAATATCTCTTGAGGTGGCAAATAAATGATGGTTGGAGCATTCGTCATTGAAACCAGGTAGATATCGTCCATCACCCTCGTCCATTTTCATTACGTTTATAGTTGTACCAGCTCTTCCAAAGTCGCATAACTTGAATCTTAATCTTGGATTTGATTCCAATGCTAATAAAGCATCATGACACTCTTCTTTCGCCGATTTCACATCACTAGATACAAATCTCACAATATCAATAAGGATATTTGAAGGTTTGATATCTCCATGAAAAATATTTAACGTTTCATGCATGTACTCTAGTACTGATGAAATATGTGCAAGCAAAATATGGGCAGATGAAGAAGATATTTTAAACTTTTTTGTCTTAATCGAAATATCAGAGGTAACCTTCAGTATGCAAGTATTTCCTCCAAAGAAGTCATTTAGTGAGCCCCCCTTAATATGGCCTAGCTGAAGGTAAAACATCTCATCCTCAATCCAAGCATCATAGAAGTCAACTACATGAACATGCTTACCGATCATGGTGAGAATTTTAATTTCATTCATTATTTCCCTACTGGATTCTGATAGAGCGTGACTGTAAGAATGGCATCCGGATTTCACAACGTAATGTTGTGAATTGAATCGGTGCTGGCACAAAAAGATTTTGGAAGTCATTTAGTGAGCCCCCCTTAATATGGCCTAGCTGAAGGTAAAACATCTCATCCTCAATCCAAGCATCATAGAAGTCAACTACATGAACATGCTTACCGATCATGGTGAGAATTTTAATTTCATTCATTATTTCCCTACTGGATTCTGATAGAGCGTGACTGTAAGAATGGCATCCGGATTTCACAACGTAATGTTGTGAATTGAATCGGTGCTGGCACAAAAAGATTTTGGAAAGTTTTGAAGATGAAATGAGAATTTTATTCAAAAACTTTGAGTGGATTGCGTCGGTTTCAAACAGTTTAGGGTAACTGATAATAGCTTGTTCAACAGGATGGTAACTATCGGGATCTAAGTGTCCAAGGCATATGTGGGAGTCTTGGAAGTTTGTCTTTTTATTTAATTTGTCCAAAGTACATATTTTTCTTTTTTTATTTTCTTTTAGAAATTGAATAATAGAGATGTTATCTAATGCTTTTTCTTCATACTCAGCATTTATTGGGTATCCGCCTTTAGCTTCCTTAATGGGGTATTTTCGTAGACTAACTGGTTTAAGGTTTTGCATATTAGATATCGGTGAGTTGAACTGATCAGAATGATTTAATATGTCTTTTAGGATCATAAAAGATGATTCATCGATGACACTATTTTCTTTGCTGTCGTACATTAGAGAATCGTCTAAAGATTTTGAAGTCATGGAGTCGGAACTTGTACAAGGACCTGTGTCCGGACTATTAGCCCCTGTCAGTTTTATAATCTTATCTATGAAATATGCGAGATTCATTATTTTAATGTTTATTTTAAAAACAAAGTTTTTTCAATTAACAAAAGTCTAATAAAGTATTTATTCAATTTTTAACTTTTTTTTCCAACAAGCTTTCAATTAATTTTTTTTTTCCATTTTGTAAAAAATGACCTTGTATTTGTTATAAACAGCTGGTAAAGAGCATCGCACAATTTCAAAATTTCAGCGACATGAAAAAATTATTAAAATTAAAAACCAATCAATATTTTAAAAACGCCTGAAAAGTTTCAAGGCTATCAAAAATATTAAAACAATTAAATAGTTTAAAATGAATTTAGAATTTTAAAATTTTTATATTTAATTTTTACAATAATAACTTTAAGTTTAAATATATTCTTTAAAAATTGATTTTATATTTAATTGAAATGTTGATCATATTTTCATTATGTTGTTGGGATAGTAAGAAGTTCGTCGATAAAATGAGAGGAAACTTTCAACAAAAAATTATTTATTTTCACAATTTTAATTAAAAAAAATGTTTGCACATTGTATAAAAACCTGGCGAGTATCGCCCATGGCAAATCAAACCCAACATAGGTTTTCGATTTTCTTGGTACTACGCCCTTTGTTTTTTCCAATTTTTTAAAAAAAATTATTTTTGTCACAGTTTCCGTTTTCTTCAACAAACTGGCGCTTTGTTTTTATCTGTCCGCCATTTTATGCTAATTTTTCCAAATAAGTTTAAGAGATAATTTTCATTATTTTATTTCCAATTAGCACATTTAGCTGACATTCAGCTACATGTTCTTTAATTTATGGGCTCACAAAAAATAATTTAATTATTAATTACTTTGTTTTTAGGTTGCTGACTCCTATATAGACCTATGATCAATTTAAGGTTATTTTGTAGCAATCTCATTTGCTACCGGTCATCAGTCTCCCCCCGAAAAATATCAATTTTACGTTTTGTAAATTTTTAATTAATTTTTTTTGATTTTTATAATTTATAATTTTCAGTGGCGTACCTAGGGTAAATGGCACCTATGGCAAACACCAATCTTTCGCCTTTCTCCGACGATAGGTTACTTACGTTTTATTTTCTAAAAAACTACTTTAGAATTAAGTTAAAAAATCACACAAGTTAAATCTATTAAAACTTAATTACAAATTTATCTTTCTTGCTTTAGCTCAAGTAAATTGTTTAACTATATTATCAAAGTCAATTTCTTCGGTCATTTTCTCGTTCTATACTAAAGCAAGATCACATAATTGACTTTGGCCCATCGAGGCTCTCAAATATGAAAGTATCAATTTTAATTTGCTAAATGATCTTTCGCAACTGGCAATAGAATTTATATCTATAAAAATATTTTTTTATTTTCATTTGCGTATTTATACGTTAAGCGCTTTTTCGCGCCTCTTCAGTTGGTGCCCATGGCAAGTGCCATGCCTGCTATACCCTAGTTACACCTCTGATAATTTTATACTTCTATTTCTTATATTTTGGTAACCCCAACAATTTACATTAATCATATTTTATGGTTATTCAAAATTTAGTGGCATAATTGGAATTGAAGTTATTAAAATAAATCTCTCGGTTTAATCAGTGGATAAGTTCCATGAAAAATTGTGTAAATTGAAACCCTGTAAAACGAGAAGCAGAATGTCTACAAATAATGAAAACTAGCTCAAATAACCTTTAGGCCGTGCAAATCAAATAAACGAATATAACAAAACATAATGAATATGTTCATGTTAACCGTGTAAAATGAGACAAGTATTTGATGAACAGACGAAATTGATTCTAACTAAATTTATTTAATAAACACATAAATAAAATAATAATATTCCATGTGAAATTAACAAAAAAAATCAAACATAAACATGAATCAACAGTAATTAATAGTAAAAAAGAAATAAAAACAGTCTTTTTTCCCCAAGGCTTTTAGGAGCTGGACTTTTTCTTTGGTTGTTATACAATATCATTATCAGAGTCTGTTTTGTATTTTCATTATAAATTCAGGAGTTGAACTGCTGGATTGTATGTAAATGCAAGCCCTCTGAAGAGTAGAGCAAAATTTTCTCTCCGTCATTTTATTTTTTCAAAAGTGAGGCTGTTCATTTAACAAAGAAAAAGAGTCATCGGATGAGTAATTACATGAATCATAATTTTATTGAAAATTTTAAACATAGAATTAGTTTTCAAAATATTTTTTTCATTCATGCATTCAAAACTTTGCAAATAAATCATCAATATTTATATTCTAGTTTATTTATTTTGAATTAACTTATTATTTAAATAAATTTATAAACATGATTTTTGTTATTGATTTTTTGTTGATTTACAAAGACATTTTTATACAAGTGCATTATTAACAAACAGGGATGCCAGATTTTCAAAAAATCATATCGGGAATAAAAAACAAAAAAAATCAATTATATTTTGTGAAAAAATATAAATTCATTCATATTTATTAAATGCATTTATAAATAAAATATATTACAAAAAATAACAAAAAAATAAGTTTCGTTTTATTTTATGGTTTTTTTAAAAACAAATCCTTTCAAGATGGGTAAAATCTATTCAAAATCTAAAACTGTTCAATATCGGGAGTTACGGTTCATATATCGGGAGACGGGAATATGCGTTCCATATCGGGAGACTCGCGACGAAATCGGGAGGTCTGGCAAGCCTGTTAACAAAGCGAGTTCAATACATTTGCGTCATTAACAATGACAAGACTAATAAATAAATTTTAAACTATACATCTTTAAAATAATTCCATTTAGATATATAGTTCTCTAATAAAAAAATACTCGTTTCATGATGCTCTACATGAATGTAACAATAATTAACTTTCAGCATGATGTAGAGTCGGAGACCCGTCAAAAGAGCACCGACATAAGAGCGCAGTCATTTAGAAAAATTTTAAGAAACTTCACAATTAGTATTTTAAAGAAAAAATAAAGGGTTAACATCAAACGATGACTTATGATCTGATTTAATTTTCTTGTTCCTATTTATTAAATATTCTTTTTCAATCTTTTGACGTGCTCCCTTTTGTCAGGGTGTCGTTTTAATATTATAATCTCTATATTCTTAGAAAAAAGAATCAAATACCTATCTATCTATCATATATATTATTCAATGCAATGTCTTTTCAAATTGAAAAAGACATTCAAAGTTCAAATTTTAAAAGATTTTGATAAAGATTCCATTTGATGAAATAATTAACTTTTAGCTTGTTGTAGACTCTACAGGCACCCCGACAAAAGGGCGCACTAATTTGCCAACAAAAGAGCTTTTTAAAATGATAAAGTTTATAGCACACAATGGTTAAGAGTGAAATTTGCTCTTTTCAATGACATATCACTTTTTATCGTGCTTACGTACTTCGAATTTGACAAGTTTTAAAAATTAAAATTTTTTTTTAATTTTTAAAACGTTAAAATTTGAATATTTTATTTCTTTAAATGACAATATATCAAATTATATGTCATTAGATAGGTATTAACTTCCTCTTTCAACTGTCACATAGGTCACAATATTACAGCACATTGTAAATATCCTATTAAATTGTTCAAATTTTGAATTTTTCATCTATCAGTGTGACTTTTAATTGTAAATTGCAACTTATATTTAAAATGTTTATTAATTTCTAATCGAGATACAAAATTCCAAAAATATTTACTGACTATCTTGTTTTTAATCATACCAAAGAGAGAATACTTTTGTTGGGGTTGTTATATGATTTTGAAATGAAATAAATGCGCGGAAAATCGAATATGTCAAAAAAGCATCAAAAATAATTAAGTTAAAAAAATTAATTAAAAATTTATAAAAATTAAAAATTAAAATAGAAACGGGTATGGTTGAATGCCAAATCATGATACGAATTCAAGTATAATAATAAAATTTAGTAAAGGGTCCCAAGGGAAAGTTATTGACTATAAATAATTAATTAATCGCTAATGGAAATCCTGAGACAAGAGGAAACCCAAGAGAGGAAGGAAACCCGGAAATCGATAAATCAAAGACTTAGATAATTGCCTAAGTTAGAGGAAGGAAACCCACCCGAACGATAAATCAAGTCTCTGCGGTTATCAGAGTTCTGGCAGTGTTTACCCGATTTATAATAAAAGACTATTTGCCTCTAGAAACTCCGGGAAAATGTTTACCAAATATTAGATAATTGTCCTCTCAGCAAACTATGAAAAGTGAGATCAAAATTGAGCAAAATGCCAGTTCATCGAAGAAAAATATTGTATAAAAGACAAGTGAACGCTATTCAGTATAATTAAAGAAATCTATTACAATTATCGTTCCAGAAAGGTGATTATCTTTTGGGCAACCTATCTCACGGTATTCAATAGTTATCTTTGAAAGATAAAAACCAAATTAGTGTGCAAGCTGTAATTGTGATAAATTGTGAATAAAGTTTTTCTGTGTTTGGTTTGTTTATCCATTTCTAAAGGACACGAGGATTCAGGGAATAACCAACTTTAATAATAATAACCAAACACTTTTATCTATTCATGAACGACTGTATTTGCTTAGTTTTCTACTGTTTCCTTGTTAGTTACTCTGGTTCCTTTACAAAGGTAATGGTTGCCATGTAACCACCCTACCATCATAAATCATAATGGTAGTGATTCTTTGCCTTATCTTTTGGACCGACTAGGAAAGTAATTTATTTTTATTTGTCAATGTGATGATAGATGACTTTTTTCAATAATTTTATTTAATTAATTAATTTTATTTGCCTTATATTTGTTCATACCCCTCAATTCATCATTGGTACCTTTCTTTCATTTGTTTTTATTTGTTTTAATTCGTGAAACTATTATGTTTTTGTTTTAAAAATATTAATTAATTAATTTATAATTAGAAAGAGAATATAAAATAATCATTTTGATAAAAAATATATAAAATATATAAACCAGCTAGATAATATCAAAATAATAATTATTACCTACGTGTGCTGATAACTACACTAATGAGACCACAAATGATTATATATAATTGAGTAGATAAATTCCACATAAATATTATTATCTACTTCACATAAAATATTTATCAAAAATTATGAATAAAATTGTTAGAACTATTATTATTATTATTATTATTATTATTATTATTATTATTATTATTATTATTATTATTATTATTTTTTTTTTTTTTTTTTTTTTTTTTTTTTTTTTTTTTTTTTTTTTTTATTATTATTATTATTATTATTATTATTATTATTATTATTATTATTATTATTATTATTATTATTATTATTATTATTATTATTATTATTATTATTATTATTATTATTATTATTATTATTATTATTATTATTATTATTATTATTATTATTATTATTATTATTATTATTATTATTATTATTATTATTATTATATTATTATTATTATTATTATTATTATTATTATTATTATTATTATTATTATTATTATTATTATTATTATTATTATTATTATTATTATTTTATTATTATATTATTATTATTATTATTATTATTATATTATTATTATTATTATTATTATTATTATTATTATTATTATTATTATTATTATTATATTATTTATATTATTATTATTATTATTATTATTATTATTATTATTGTTATTATTATTATTAATATTTATTATTATTAATTATTATTTATATTTTATTATTATTATTATTTAAATTTAATTTTTTTAGACAATTTTTTTGGTAGTTTTTGTTGCAATTTTGGAGCTGTCCCCCAACGTAGAAGGAGCGAATCTATCTGACGAAAAGTCAAACTGCGAATCTGAATGTAACCGGACGAAAGCAAATTGTAGACGCGATTGTTCGCTTTATGGTCCATGCAGTTATTGTTTTACTGGGTGTTCAAACGCATTTCTCCAATGTCTCAAGAACTGTCAATGATAGAATGAAAATAAAGTTTTATATTTATTTTGTTATTGTCTCAGCTAATAGGGGGAGGTGCCAATTTCGTAGTTGATATTTTCGTCCAATTTTCTTTTGTGAAAAAGTGGTAAAATCCATCATTGAAATCTTTCATTTGACCAACAATCAAACCTTTCGTTTCATCACAAATTAGCTCCGAGAAAATGTAACTTCAAGAGAAACAATGCTGTAAGAAGGGGGGGCAATTTCTCAATAATAATAGTAATACGCGATGAAATTGTAATCTAACAATAATAATGATGCCAGTGTGACAAATTATTTGGTAAAAGATAAGAAGAACGGAGTCGATTAACAAATGTTTGATAGAATACACGTAGATATTTATGAAGGCCAATAGAGGCTAAATGTCGGATAGTCCAGCCGTCCTCATACTGTTCCTGTTTTCAAGTACCGGCAATATAATAACTGTTTGTTTAGCTTTCGATAATTTATAATTAAGACACAAAATAAAGAACAAACATCTTTTAATTTGCGTTTGTTTTTTTTCTTCCCTTTGAGTTGTTTTTGTAAAACTGTAAGTTACAGTCTGTAACCTCTTTCTGTTAGGACTTTTCTAAAATAATCTGTAAAATCTTTTACCCCCGAATTTGTTCTGCAAATTGTATGCATAACCTTGATAAATTGTCACAGTATTTGATACTCCATCTCCAAACTTCCAATATCTGCTGCACGCCTATACCCATTCAATGATAGAACTGTCCGAATACCAACATACATAGATGGTTTATCAATAACCATAATATGAACCATTGCTTAATATAATGCATAGGGATTCAAAGGCGCTTCATTCAACAGAACTAGTTGTTCGTCTGATGCTACTTGGAGCTGATTATATATTGAGTGATGTCAGATATTTTCCATTTCATCACAATTTGTCCCAAATCGTGTTCAATCGTGTAATTCAAAGGTAAAATTCCCCTTTTGCATTGAGTCTCGTTTTCAACATACCTTCCCTTTTTCTAGTATTCCAGAATACACAAAATGTTAAAACTTCCATGGACTTTCATAAATCTTTAACACGAATAAACAACAGCCATTTTTCATCTTAGTAAATTGATTAATTCACAAAACTCAAAAAAATCAAAAAAATTCAACTGCACCCACAGACGCTAGCACAAACACAAAAATGAAATGAGATGTACGCAGACATGCAGAGGTTATTATCGATTTACTGTTTTAAATACCATTCTTTCATGGACTTGTGTAAGTCCATATGTAGTACATATTATGTACTGTGTCTTTCCTAGACATTGATTTTACAGGTACCGTTTTTCTTATATATATATATATATATATATAAAAGAAACTCCGTGTCTTTCTGTTAAAATGTCATAGCGCAAATATATTACTGGCTGCAGAGAGTAGTCTATTTTTATTCAATCAATCATTTATGTAAAGGTTTGATAATAAAATATATATTTCAAACTAATATGGACAATATTAATAGAATAAAAATTATTTTATAATTTTAATATAATTAAACATATATTACTGGCTACAGAGACCTTAAATCTTTATTAAAAATGCTTTATTGAATAAAATTAAACTACTCTCTGTAGCAAGTAATATATGTATTTAGTTAAAAAATTAGTTAAATTAGAAAAGTTTTTTACACAGACAAATTATTATATAGTAAATTGATCACCGATTGAAATGTAAAACTATTATTTGGTAGTCACATTATTATCAAGTGCATTTTGTAAAGCTAAAATTATATTTAATATGATTCAATCAAAAACTTTCAGTAAAATCTTTTTATAACAAATTTTTGTTAGTAAACCATAGAGAATCTATATTTATAATTTAATGAATTTTATCCAACCGTCATAGTCTGGCTTAGTTTACTAATATAAAAGCAATATAGCATTCCATATTTCAACCGATCTTTTTGATAAGTTTGTTAAATAACCTTGTTCATTATTTTTATAAGGTCATTCATCTTTTAGTTCGCTTTAGATCAAATTTTTCAATTAAAATTTTATTTTTCTTCAATTTGATTCACGGACATTTCGTAAAAAATAATTTTCGTTTAAAATTTTTTACGTATAAATATTTTTTGCATATAATCATTTGTATAAAGTGTTTTTGATATTTTCATTTGTGAGCCTTACATCTCCTGATGATAAATCTCCAAGATGGGAATGTATTGTGAATGCAAAAACATGTAAACCATTTTCCACTTTAAAATTAGTTGTAACCTTACGTTACACGTTTCTCTTTTAGTGCAAACTCAGTATATCTTGGTGTTTCCACTGTTTTTTGAATTGTGGTGATATTCATATTCGCCATCACTCAGCATTCGTTTTACATTTGTTGATTGAATTACAGTTATCATAATGAAGGGTATAAAAATAAAATAAATTTATTTATTTACTTTAAAATAACAAATCAAGTCTACAAATTATTTGTGATAAATATTTGTTAAAAAAATAATATACATAGAATTTTATACATAAAAAACCTTTTACGAAAAAACCTTTATACTAAAACATTTTATACGAAATGTCTAGGTACCTTCAATTTGACTGATTACATTTATTATTTAACACTAATTTTCGGCACTGTCTTTTAAATCACAAATTAAATATATAAATTATATGTCGAATAATTCAAGCGAGAATCTTATGGGAAAAATCAAGTCCAAAAAAGAAGATGATCCGAATTTCAAGGAAGTGAAAAATCTAATGAAAGGTGTTATTGAAAATTGTTCAGGTAGTGTTAAAGCTAGTTATGTGTATAAAAACAAGGAAAATTTAAAGATAATCGATGAATTTCTAGTGTTAGAAGAAGGAAATAATATTGTAGTACCAATTCCTCCTGACTACGCAGAAGATTTTGTAATCAAAATTCATGAAGATTTATGTCACCTTGGATCAAAAAAAAATTTATAATTATCTTAAAGATTATTATTTTTGGCCATCAATGATTAAAACTATAAAATAATCTCTAAAGAAATGTATGGCCTTTGCGAAAAAGAAGCTAAGTCCAATTAAAACAAACTAATGATTCCTAGACAGAGTAGAAAGTTCCTTGAACAAATTGTAGTAGACATCGCGTACATGAATAGAAAAGAAACTAACAAAAAGTATGTAGTTGTTTTCATTGATAGATTTAGCAAACTGGTGAGTTTAACTGCAGTATCTAGAATGGATGATCAATGTATATGCAAAGTCATATTACATAATTGGATATATAGATTTGGTAAACCAATCAGTAATTTGAAAGATAGAGGTAGAAACTTTGAAAGTGCCTATATGAAGAAAAAGATGACAGAATTATACATTAAGCAAGAGTTTGCCTCGCCATATCAGCATCAATCAAATGGACTGGCAGAACGCGTAATACGAACAGTGAGAAATATGATCACAACATCCTTAAAAAGTAAATGTGAAGAAAGAAATTGGTTTGAATTACTACCACGGATTGAATTTAATATTAATGCTACACAGCAAAATTCCACGGAATTGTCACCATTTGAAATGGTGTATGGAAGAAAAATCAATATCCATTCCAAATTTTTTGTCCAAGAAACAAGTAAATCAGATTTGATTGATAAAGCTAGGATAAATTTAGATAAATCATCAATAAAATTGAGTCATTTTAAAAGTGAAAAACGGGTGTCAAGAGATTTTAAAGAGGGAGAGTGGGTCTTAGTTCGAATAGAATCACACAAAAGATAGAAAATTGATTTTCAGTATGAAGGACCATTTCAAATAATCAGATTCATATCTCCTCATCAGGCTGAGCTCCTAGGTTGAGTGTCATAACGGGATAAAACAACCAGAATCAAGTGGTCGAAGAAGTGGAAAAACTTTAAAGAGGGGGAAGTAACGATATTAATAAATACCTGTTGTTTGAATAATAAAGAATTATTGGGGAATTACGAATTTTGATATGAATGATATTAAACCTACAACTATTGTTTTAATAATGATAATGGTACTTGTTATAATAGTGAGAATACTGAAAGAATAAAATTGTGATAATAATAATAATATAAACGCGCACAAAAATAACAAAAAACAAAGAAATATTTATAAAATTATAATTAACAGGATTAATGACCCTCAAACCCACAAAACAACAATAGGAAATAGTATAAATACCACAATATTTCTTAGTTTGATCACCCTTTAAAATTTGAATCTAAGAAGAGCTTCAAGTTTATAACAAACTTTTGAAAGCAAAATCTAGATCATACAAATTGCATAGCTGAGCTCAGGAAAATACATATAGTAATTTATCGCAACGGACACAAAATATTAAAACTCTATAAAATCAATTTGTCAGTTTGGTAAAGTTAAATATTTACTTGTGTATATAAATTGTGATATTCAATAAAACTTTTGTGAACCAGTATTTTGTCTTATTATTTATATAGGACATCAAGTTGAGTTAGAACATCAAAATCGAAAACTCAACATACATCTTCTTCATCAAAAGAACTTAAACCTGATGTATATTTAATATTTAAGTCTTGGCATTTTATATGATAAATAATTGTTTGTTTATCAAAATTTTTGCTTATTATGTGTCTTACTTAAATTCAAAACATTCTACGCTTTTCGCCGTTTTAACAAATAAGGTCTTTAAAAATCAATTTACAATTTTTCGTTCATAAAATATCAACATTGATTGTATTTATTATTTAACACTAATTTTCGGCACTGCCTTTTATTCGTCGTGAATGTATTGATAATTTATTTGAGGAAACATTTCACCGGTAAACAAAAGATTTATTGAGTCATTATTTTTTAAGGAAAAATTAATTATTTATTAATTCAAAAAAGATTTTTGTTTAAAATTTGTTTACTTTTTTTATTAATTTGTAAAATGATCTTCGTGAAATGGTTAAAACGAATGTTTAGAAGCAAAAAGCGGACAAGGCCGTCAGCGGCTGAAATGGAAGCCTACGTTAGTTTGATGCAAAGGTTTTTGACAGTTCAAAGTGTCAGTAGCTCACACCCTGAATTTGATCTTGGCGACGAAGTTGAATTTACGCCGCAAGTCGATTCCTACACAACTTTGAATATTTTAAACATCGAATATCAACAGTCAAATACGACAGCTGAAGATAAAGTGAGAGATTGGATTTTGAAACACTTTTGAGCAACAAGTGAGCACTTTATATTAGAATTTGATCAGCATTTATGCCAAAACTAATATATTTCTTCCCTCTATTTCCCCGCCCCTCTACACTCACAAAAAATGGCAAGAATGATAGTTTTCACAATAAATCAAAATAGCATGCATGTTTCATTGCAATAATAGTACATCAACAAATGACAATAAGTATAATTTAAACAAAAATCCTTCATTTACTGTCATCAATTATTGCAGTGCAAAAATAAAATAACTGAATATTCATTGACATTTCTATAACAAATATTGTATATTGTCCAGTGCTTCTGACCTTATCTCACTAATATGTGTGTGTGAAAATTAAAATGGCCTGTGTATATGTGTATAATATGGAGTAGTAGGCCATTTAGTGTGGCGGTATATTTTGATTGACTGAACAAATGCATAACTCATCGTAATAAGTCGGTGGACATGAGCCAATACGTCCTTCAGGAGATACAACAAAGACAAAGAGTCATTGTCACACTTGTACTTAAAATATTTTTTGTAGTCTGAATCACTTAATGTTTCTTTTAAATAAATACATTTTGACATTTCTTCAAAACCAAATTGCTTTTAACTTTTTATGATTAAATTTTTGTATATATGTAGAGGTTTCAATGTCCTATTCAATCGTCATACTTCAATTTTCCTGGTGGTTTCCAAACATGGCGGGTTAAAATCTTAAAATGTTGAAAATATTCTTCTACTTTATTTTTACTCAAGCTTAGTAAGACACATAAATTTTGTCATGCTTTGGAAATTCATTTAGAAGAGATTATAATTTATATAATTTATGGAATTATATATACCTTACTGATCGTCTATTTTCACGATTAAGTTAATTTTATTTTTGATAAAATAATAATAAAAAAAATAAAACTTACTTATTTATAATATAAAATACAATATTTCGATGTAATATATTTCGACTGATTCATTGACATCATCGGGCAGAATAAAAATTCAAACTATGTGGATTTAAATTGTCTATTCAAACAAAATAATTTATTCATTTTTTAAAAAATATAAATTTTGATTTTGAAAATTCAACATTTGAAAACTTTTATTGCATTTTATTATAAACTTTAAATCTTTCTTTTTGTCGGTAGCGAAATCATTTATTTAAATTTTACTTATAAAATTTTATTATGTTATGAAGGAATATAATAATATTATTAAAAATTTATTAAGATTTTATTAAAATTAAAAATTAAAAAAATATATCTAGTTGTGTTTTCTTGCTTTATACAATAGAATTTATAAAAAGAGTAGTGAAAAAGAAATCTTTCCCCGGTTGGGTTATGAATAATCTTTAGTTGTTTAATTTTTGTATAGAATAGGAATTGTTGGTCATGAAAATAGTTTAGTTTTTTTAATTAAATTTGTTTTCTAATTTTGTAAATGGATTTAAAATTTTAAAGCATTTTATATTTTATACTTTTTTCAAGTGAGTCATTTTTCTTTTTCATTCTCTATAAAACAGAACTTTATAAAATCGAAAACCTTATCTGATTCACCTTACCCCTTGTGAGCCTTCAAGAACAAAGAACCTTTCCCATTAATCATGAACAATAATACTCCTATGGAAATGAATTTTTTTTTAATTATTATTTTTTTAGTTTTTTAAAAAATTTTTTATTATTTGAATTTTCTGTTCCGTATAATAAATTTGTAAAAGATGAAGTTTGTGTTTAGTAGAAAGTTTGGTGCCATCCGGAACAAAGACATCTAGTCACTCCTTCATACCTTGAATAATAATGGTCTTACGAATCAAAACTTCTATATGTGTTCAGAAGCAGGACGATATTCTGTAACTTTTTGTTAACATAAAATTTGGATAAGACCAAAATTTAATTTTAAATTTATAATTTAAAACGTTTTAAACGTCACCATAAAGTTTTATAAAAATATTTTATTGAAAATAATTATTATGAAACATTATTTTCAATCTAAATTTATTGCTTACAAACATAAAGCATTTTTTTACATAAAAATATTATCCAAGAGCAATTTGAGATGTTCCATTTTGTTAAAAAATATATTGTCTCTGTCCACCTTGGATTTTTAAATTGCTAATTTTAAATACAAACTTCTTAATCAGGACATAATATAAACAAAAAATGCTTTCAAACGCGTCTACTACTCATTATTTCAGAATGATATGACAAGTTCAAGAGTTATGAAGGTTTCATGTTCATAAAGTTGATTTGGAAAAATGGGATATGTACACAGAAAATTACTTTGAGCAGTCAGTACAAGTCTTCTGTTTATAAATTTAAATATTATTAACATATTAGGTACTAGCGATACTTATAAGCAATGCAAAACTGGACATCACAAAACATTTGCTAAATCCAGTTGAAATTTAAAATTCCCAGTTCAGTCACTATTATCAAGTTGTGTAATGTGTGAATTATGTACAGTGACTGTGCATTGACCGCTCTGTCAGTCGCCTGTGATTCACACTGGTCTATTCCAAAAATCTGTTGGCGTTCAAAGTGTTAACTAGTTTAATTAGTTAGTTTTTTTAATGATAATTTGTGAAACACATGATTAGGAGAGTATTTATTTTATTAATTTTTAAAATGTCTATTTAGGACAGGTATTCTCAAAGGGGTCCATGTGGACCCCTGGGGTCTATGGGACTTTATGGGGGGTCTATGATCACCAAGGGGTCTATTGGGGGTCTATGGATGTCTCTTTAGTAAAAAATAAATTTATAAATAAAAATAAATAAATAAATAAAATGAACATAATAATATTATTAATAAATAAAATAATATCTATAAATGAATATTAAGGTATTCGTATTGTAATAAAGATAATAAGTAAATATAAACTAGATTTGGGGAGGAAGTGAGCATGAGTAATGAAAAAGTATGTTTTGATAACTTATAAAATATGTCCAATGTTTTGATATGAGAGTTTAAACCCGAAATTAAAACCCCCGACATACCACAAACCCATCAACCAGCAAAAACATGTTACTAGCATGTTTATAAATGTAATCTGAGTATTATTCACTGTACAATTTTTATTATTGAACAGTAACTTATGATAAATTTGATTAGTTAAGTTATTTTTTTAATTTTGTGTGTGATCAGTTTTGTGATTAGTTTTTGAAGTTGACTTCTAAAAGAAAAGTAAGTGTTTCTTTTCTTCCTTTTAGCTTTAATTTGTTTTTGTCATTTAATTAATTTGTTTTGTCCTTTAATTAATTTATTTTTGCAATCTAGTTAATTTATTTTTGCCATTTAATTTATTTTTTTACAGCATGTCAACAGAAAAGAAAAAAATCCGTCAATATTCCGAGGAATATTTAAAGTTTGGGTTTGTGGTAGCTCCAGTCAATTCATCAATGCCCTTATGCCTCATTTGTGAAAAAAGTTTCAGCAATGACTATATGAAACCTTCCAAACTAAAAGATCATTTAAATAGGATGCATGCTGATAAAAAAGACAGCAATTTACAATACTTCAAAAATCTAAAATGCAACCTTTTACAAGCTCAAATAAAGTAAGCAAATCTTTAATGAAACCTTCAACATCAAAAAATGTCGAAGGAGGCCTCGAAGCTTCCTACAAAATTGCTTACTTAATTGCCAAAGGTGGATATCCGCACACGATAGGAGAGAATTTATTATTAGCGAAGTAATAACAACTGTTTTGAATCAAAATGACAAACCTGTCTTGCAAAGTTTGCCGCTGTCAAATAGCATGGTTCAACAAAGAATAGATGAAATGGCAGAAAATATAGAACTGCAATTAATAACAGAATTAAGAACAATTAGGTTTGCCATACCGCTTGACGAGTCAACTTTCGGCAGGAATAGTATTTTAATGTTATACGTACGCTATTATAGTTGTTCGAAGGAAGAAATAATCGAGGAGTTTTTTTGTGCCAAGTCTCTTGAAACGTACGTTAAAGGAGAAGATATATTTTATTGTTTTGAAAATATTTTAAAACAATATGATATTCCTATAAAAAACATTATTGCCGCTTCTTCTGATGGAGCTCCTTCGATGGTTGGAAAATATCGAGGATTCCTAGCATACCTCAAAAACGAAGTACCCGAGATCTGGACAGTTCATTGTTTATTGCATAGACAGCACTTAGTAGCTAAGAATATTCACGAAGAACTACATAATGTTTTAAATCTGTGCATTAAAGCAATCAATAATATAAGAGCAAAAGCACAGAATTCCCGCCTTTTTGCTCAATTGTGTGACCAAAATGATGAAGTGTACAACAATTTGTTCTTTATACGGAAGTACGCTGGCTCTCTAAAGGCAACTGTTTGCAGCGATTTATTGATATTTTTAGTTCAGTTGTTGAGTTTTTCCTTGAAAATGACAATACTATGGCTATGCATCTATTAAATTTCAAAACTCACATTTTTTATTTGGCTGATATTTATTGATTATTCAATGCTACACAAAACAAATTACAATGGAGAAACATTAATCTCATAGATGTAAAAACGATTATCTTCAGTTTTCGATCTAAAATCGACTTGTTCATATCTACTCTAAATCGAAAAGAATTCCGTTATTTCGATAACTTAATGCAGTTATCTGTAATTGAAAAAGATTGCATTTCTTCTGAAGATATAACATTATATACAACCCATTTAAAAAATTTTAAAGAGGATTTTAATGTCCGTTTTCGCGATAAGGAAAATTTATGTGTCCCAGCTTGGATCATTGAGCCATTCCTCTGTGAATTAACTAGGTTTGATATTTCGGTACGGCAAGAACTAATTACGTTGAAGGAGGATGTCCAAGCTCAAGTATTATTTAACACACATGGTTATGCAAAATTTTGGACCATCAAAGTGATTCATGAAAAGTACCCGCATTTGCAAATGAATAGCGAACCCCTATTGTTAACTTTTCCGTCATTTTATTTTGTAGAAGCTGGTTTTAGATCAATCAATAATTTATTAAGAAAAACAAGGAACAAACTCAATATTATTGAAAGGGAAGATTTAAGAATAAAGCTTAGTAATTTTAGGCCAAACATAAAGGAAATCGCACAAGAACGTCAAACCCATCTATCACACTAATATTTATAATTTTGTAAAATATTAATGTTTTTTTTATTAATTGCATATAATAAAAAAAATAAAAATGATTGATAGTTTTGTTATTCATTAATATGCAGCTATTTTTACGGTAATATTATTTGTTTTATTTATTATTATTATGGTTTCCATGGACTTTTCCTAATGGTTTTTAGAATTACTTACTTAAAAATTTTTTAACCTAAAATACTATTACACATTACTATTTTCTTAAAATTGAATTCTGATTTGGGAATGTTAAATTTAATCATTAAAAATATAGATATAATTATTGATATTTCAGTTTCTTTCTTCTGTACAATTTCCCCTCATTTTCTTATTACTGTGTTTTAAAAATTAGTTGTGTATATATATATATATATATTTTCCTTAGGTAGGGGGGGTCTATGAAAAAAATAAAACTCCTACAGAGGGTTTATGGAAGAAAAAGTTTGAGAACCCTTGATTTAGGAGTTAAATTAAGATTTTGAAAACTTTTTATACTCTAATTAAAATTATAATTTATTTATTTACCTATTTGATACTCTTTATTTTCATCTTTTATTTACTGCATCTTTATTTAATTTTGAGGTAATCAGTGCAGAAAGTTACTAACTTGCGTGAAAGTGAAGAATTCTAGACAACTTTTGAAATTAACAAAATTTTACAGAAAGTGTTACGAATATTGCAGTGTATAAAGCGATGTGGCCGTGAGGATTTATAGAAATAATAAAGTATGCTAATTGTACTAATAATGTACACCTGAATCCGGAATATATATGCAATAATATTATTACAATACATTTGTTTATACATTATGATTAACTCACAATATCATAATTCAAATTTTTATTAAATAGAAATTGCTTATTGCTTGTTATCCCAGATTTATTTAATAAATATTTTATGGATTTAAAGATATTCCAAAAACTCCCAAATGATCCAACCGAAGATTAATAACTATTTTTAAAATCCATGACTGAAAAATCCAATGCGAAGGAAGAAGACAAGTTGGACTTACTTCTCTTTTCATTCAGCCCTTCATTATACCTATCGATTTCAGGATGTCAAAACATCGACAACGCAATTTCAGTCTTAGACTCTAAGTTTTTGAAGAAGACTACTAGCCTAATGTTGCGGCAAAAATTCAGGGCCAATAGAAAAGAAGATAATGAATCAATCCAGCAATATTTATCAGAACTGAAGCGATTAGCTCTCAAAGTTCCATTTTCTTCTTTGACGGCAGATCAATACCTCGAGCTACTTATCAGCTATGCCTTTGTCTCTGGATTAAAAAATCCAACCAAATGTCAAAGAATTTTGGAGGTGCCAGACTCAACACTGGAAAACTTCACAAGAACAGCTCTGACAAATAGAAATTACCATAGAAGATGCAAAATCATTAATTCTTAATAGCTCTGTAAATATCTAACATATTCATGGTATGGCTGAGAAAAGCATGATAGAATCAAATGTTCGTGCAAAAACTCCACCTGGAAGAAATGTACAAAGAAAAGTCATTGGAGCAAAGTTTGTTTTTCTAAACTTTCCACATCACAACTGGCCATAGTACCATAGATAGCTCAGATCATAGTACAGCTAGCAGCATCTTACCACAATACAACATGAAAAGAGACTTAGAAACGGTCTCATGAATAATCTTTCAATACGAATGTTAATTGATATCGGGTTGGATTTATCATTTATTTCAATATCGTTCATAAAAAGTCACAATTTAGATTACAGCAAGAATCAGAATGGCACTATTACTCTTGCAGACCAATCTAAATTAGCTACTCTTGGAAACTTCTTAGGAACCCCCAAAATAAACGATTTCAAACATGAACATGAATTCTTCATTATGGATAATCTGCCCCTTTAATCGTTGGAACGGATATTTTATCACAACACTCTTAGATTAATTTTGAAACAAATGGACAGAGGAAGCCGATAACCTTTTTAGTTACAACTTCGGAAGTACGTTCAGAAATTTATTGTCCTCTCCCAGGAGTTAATACTGGCCACTTAAAACCAATTTCTACAACATCACGGCGTTATTCAAAAGATCTTGAATACATTAATTCTGAAATAAAAAGACTTCTAGGAGAAAAGATTATTCAAAAAGCCAAACCTCATAAAAAATACACGTCGTTGACTACTCGAACACTATAAATACAGTTACTCTACTCGATGCATACAAATGCCTCGCATTCATGATTTGATTACAAAATTACAAAAAACAAGATCTTCAACAAAATAGATTTAAAAAATGTATATCATCAGGTCAACATTCACCCGTAAGACTACAAGCTGACGGCTGACGAAGCATGTGTCCAATCTTTTGAATTTACGAAGCTACCTTTCGGAATTACCAACGCCGTACCGATATTCCAGAGAATAATGAATGACTTCATCGAAAATTACAGATTAAATAGCACATTCTGCTACCTATGCTTCTATAATTCAAAGTCTATATAATTTCTAAGATACCTAATAGAGATTAATGCTCTCAAACTAATGGACTTTCCAATACCAAAGAACGTCAAGCAACTTAACAGACCTATAGGCAATTACTATGCGAAATGTAACCTGAACTGTTAAGATCGCACGCAAATTATCAGAAAAAGTCGCATAAACCTAAAGAACGGAGCAGATTATCAGAAACATGTATTCAATCAATACAATCGTTAAAAGAATCTCTAGAAAACGCATTTCTAAACTCTTACAGTGAAGATAAGTCACTAGATCTGAAAACTGATGCTTCTGACAGTGCAATTGGATCAATACTATCCAGGAAAGGAAAACTAGTAGCATTCTTCGAGTAACAAGCTTCAGAGAAAAAGCACTCTATAGTAAAAAGAGCAGCTCTGCCAATAGTAGAAATTTGTCAAAGATGGAGACACTTACTACTATTAGTAATAAATCTTTTATCACATCAGACCAAAATATTGTTTCACTTGGTTTTAATCAGAATCACCGTTCTAAAATAAAAAACAAAAACATAAGTAGAAAGAGGATCGAACTTTCAGATTACAAATTCGATATCAACTACAGACCAGGCATATTGAATATCACAGCCGATACATTGTCCCATAAATCTTAGGCATCTATTTAGCATATTCGGAACTCCATCTTCAATTCACAGTGATCGAGGGACTCAATTCGATTACAACAGAAATCAGGAACTACCTTCATAACAACGGTATCGTAAAGACTAGAACAACTCCATATAGACCACAAGGTAACGGTCAATGTGAAAAAACAAATGGAGCTATTATGAAAACTATAAACCTCATGTTAAAAGAGCTACACTACTTTCAACGGCAACAAACGAAACTCCTTATTCTAGGATTTTTTAGATTTGCAAGGTCTTCAGTTATTGGTGGCGATCTTCCAACATTTCTCACCAATCCGGGAAATCCTATATTATACAAAGATTTTGCAAGAGGAAAAAACTAATCCTCTAGTAGAAAAGGAAACATTTATTGAAACTTTGTTTCTTTATTTTTCCAGGATCGAACACCCAAGCAGAAAGACAGACACAGTTTCGACCAGACATTTAGCTCTTTCTGAAATAGACATCACTGAAAAAAATGTTGCTGAATCAACAAAGAGTTGTGAACATATAACGACACTATAAGTGAAGAAACTTTTAACAATAAGAACTTTACCCAGTACAACCACAAAATACCGATGAAAACGAGTTTAATGCCTTAATTTCTAGTAACAGAGAACAAGAAATGATAGTGACCAAAACACTACAAGAAGTAAGTACAAGATGTGATAAATAAACTCGATCTCTGACAAGATCCAAACCTAGAGGATAAGAATGTAATAATATTATAATAATATATTTGTTTATATATTATGATTAACTCACAATATCATAATTCAAATTTTTATTAAATAAAAATTGCTTATTGCTAGTTATCACAATATAATAATAATTTTACGGACACGTAAGAGCTAGTTTTGTGTTTGTGGAACCGCCATAATCTTGTAAGTTTTAGGGTAAATAACTATATTTTTACCTAAATCATGATTTTAATACTTATTTAACTCTAAAAATATGATCCGATTTCAGATTTCTAGAAAATAAAATTTAGTTTTTTACAGGTTAAATTATAAAGTTATTAAAAAAATATGATTTTTATTAAATTTAATTTTCCATTCGATATTGATGTTTTAGACATATCATTTAGACAGAGGATATCATGTACATGTCCTCAACCTCGATATTAGGTATATGTCTTTGTCACGCTTGATAACCGGGATATGAAGTGAAAATTCCATGGAAACTTTCAGAGACGTTATTACCAGATAGCAATGTATTAGCTGAAAAACAACTCAAAATTCTACTGCAAAATTAGACAAGGAAGGGATCAGGGAGGAGTATGATGGCATTATTGAAGGTTATCGGAAGAAAGGATACATTACAGTGGCCAAGGAGAATCGGGGTAAAATGGAGAACGAATGGATTTTACCTCATTTCTCGATTATCAGGCGTGACAAAGACACAACAAAGGTGCAAATTGTGTTTGACGCAGCAAAAAAAGTAATGGAACAGGGGACCAAAACTGCAGAATGACATATTCGATATCTTGGTGTGATTTCGAAAGTTTTCAGTCACACTGGTTTGTGATATTGCAGAAATGTACTTGCAGGTAAAGATTGCATCGGAAGATAAGCCGTATAATCAATTTATATGGGAGAAAGATGGGAAATTGGTCAAGTACAAGTTTGAAAGCCTGATTTTTGTGTTAAACGCGTCACTTTTTTTAGCTCAACTAGCTGCACTAGCGAATGCGAAAATGTTTGCAGATGAGAACCCGAATGTAACTAAGACGATCGGCAAATCAACTTATATGGATGACACAATGGAGTCTGTTGACCAAGTAGATGAAGTGATGGAGCTGAAAAATGACTTGATAATGGTGTGGAGTAACGGTGGAATGCAAGCCAAGAAATGGCTATCTAATTCACAAAGAATAATGTAGACGATTCCTGTGGAAGAAGGAGCAAAAACATTGAATATTGGAAAGATATGGCAATGTCCATTTAAACTTTAGGGTTGAAATGATATTCCAGTAGTGATGAATTTAGTTTTGAGGAAAATCTGCCAAAGGATGAATATCCAACTAAAAGAAAGGTCTTAAGTATTATGGCAAGAATCTTCGATCCATTAGGTCTAATTGGCCCTTTTATTATTCGAGGAAAGTTGATAGTACAGAAGTTGGAGGTATTAGGTCTTGATTGGGACCAAAGGTTATCGTGTGAATCGATTAAAGAGGTAAACGAGTGGGTTGATGATACGTATTATCTTGGAAATCTGCGAATTTCGAGATGCTTGGGAACCAAAAGCTGTAATGATTGGCTGCTTCATGTATTTTCCGATGCTAGACTACGGCCTATGGATCAGTAATATATTTATGCGAAGAAACTGAAACTGGGTATAAAAGCATCCTGATTGCATCAAGGGCCAAGGTAGCTCCAGATCAAATAGTAAACGTCTCGCGATTGGATCTTATGCAAGCTTGTGTTGGAATTAAATTAGCTAGAAGAGTTTCAGTGATTTTGGGAAAACCAATGAATGAAATTTGGTTTTGGTCAACAGTCAAGACGAGATCCATTGGATCCGAAGCTATGCAAGGTTGTTCAAACCGTTTGTAGCCAATCGAATCGGGTTTATACAAGAAAGCACTGTTACATAGCAGTGGAACTATGTACCAACAAAGATGAACCCAACGGATCTAGTATCAAGAGGACTGTCAGCAAAAGACTTAATTAATAATGAATTGTGGTGGGAAAGTCCTGAATATTTAAGAAATGACGAACAAGACCGACCGAAATTCAAGATCAATGAACATGACGAAAAAAGAGCTACGAACAATGTTTTGTGGGGAGGAATCGAGAAAGGCCATTACAATGGTGGTTAGAACAATTGAGCAAGTAAGAAAGGGGAATACCGATTGATTTCAAGTCGAAACCTTTTCGTCTTGGAAAAGGTTAGTCCGAGTTCGAGCATGGGTTGAAAGATTTGTTTTAAACACGAGAAAGAAAAAAGAGAAAGAGGAATATTGACAGTTGAAGAGGTCAGAACTTCATACAATAAAGATCGAAAAATTAAAGGAATTTATGGAAGAAATTGGAAAACTTGGAAAAAAATGAAAGAATAAGTGAAAAGAGCAGATTGTGGAAGTTGACGCCAATTTCGGATAACGTGAAGATATTGCGGAGCAATAGTAGATTAATTCATACGTAGTTTTTACCGATATAGATAAGATACCCAATTATTTTATCGGACAAATGTTGGATAGCAAAGTTGATCATTCGAGATATTCATGAATCTCTTAACCCTTACGCTTAAGTACTGCATTTTGAAGGCCAGAAAACTGATAATAAACAACTAATTGAGCTGTAAAAGATGTAAACAAAGAAAAGCAAAAAGAATGACCAGCTTTTAGATTGTCGGAACCATTGCGGTGATTTGTTCATACAGCAGTTGATTTTGTAGAACCGTTTGAAACCCGAGCAGGGCGCGGAAAAGCAAGGAATAAAAGATACATTTGTTTATTCGCGTGTTTGAAAACTTGAGCAGTTCATATTGAAATGGCTTATGGACTTGACACAGATGCGTTTATCAGGGCATTTTTGAGGTTTACTTCCCGTCGGGGAACGCCGCAACTAATGCTATCTGACAAAGGCACAAATTTTGTTGGGGCCACTTCTCAGCTAAGGAACATGGTCATTGATAGTTACAAGGTAGAGAAAAAGTTTTCGAGACATGAATGTCGGTGGTTGTTTAATCCCCCGTCAGCGTCACATTTTGAGGAGGTTTTTGGAACTTTGATAAAATCAGCCAAACGGGCATGGAAGCAGTTATGATTGATTCAGGCGTGAACGATGAAGAGTTAGTGAACGTGTTTACTAAAGCAGAGATGCTAATATATCCTACTTACATATCCATCAGATTATTTTAAATAACGAAATTTACTATAAGTCCTAAGGTTTTTCATATTTTTGTTGAAAAAGAGCTTATTTTGATAATTTCGTCAGGATTTGACAAATACGCTTTAAAACAGGCCTGTGTAACAAGTCATAAAATGATTGTATGGCCATTTATAAAAAATACTGAGGACTGAGGGCCGTATAAGAATTCTTTTGTGATAAATACTGAGAAATATTACGTTTTCCAAAAAATACTTTATTGTTAAGTTTCTGGAAATAACTCGGAAATTTACTGAAATTCCATTCGAAAAGCTAAATCAAAGGTTAATTTTCTGAATCGAATTCTTAAAATCGAATTTTTTAATTAATATAACATTAATCAGTCGATTTTTTTTAATTTATGAAATTTCCCAAAGGGCCACAGATTTGGATCAAAAGCGCAACATGCGGCACGCCGGTCACGGTTTGCACAGTCCTGCTTTAATAAATCCGGTTATTGAAATCGTTTTCAAACAACACTAAACAAATTCATAGGCAATTTTTGTAAATTATTTAGAAATATATTGTCATGTGGGGCGAGGTAAAATTAAACAAATTCATAAGAAATTTATCTGATTTTATTAGAAATATATATTTATTTGAGGTACCAATTACCAAATTCATAAAGTTTAGTAAGAAATACATTGTCATTTTGTAAATTATAGGCAATTTGTGCATTTTTGTTAGAAATACATGAATATTTGAGGTAGCATTTACCATATTCTTGTGTAATTTATATACTTTTATTAAAACTTCATGGCCATTTTGCGTATCATATTACTTTTTGCATTGTGTAGCAAATTTGCTATATACCAAAATTTTACGTTTAGATCGCCTAAAATAAATAAGAACTAACCATTTCAAAGTGTTGCTTGTGAGCTACAAAGCTATTTAATGGATAATAAATTTTACAGTAGATTTTTTAAATTATTTTTATAATAATATATTCAGTCAAATGAACGTTATTTTATTTTATTCAAAATAAATAAAAAAAATCGTACAATTAAGGGTTAAGCATTCAAATGTTTGGTAGCAAATTTGTAGTCAATTTCTACATATCTTTCGATATTTTGTTTTTTGTTATTTTAGATTTGTGTATATTTGACACATCATTTGTATATTTGACGTATTATTTTACTTATAATCTGTTACTTGCTAATAATTATTTTATGTAATTTGTCTATTTATATATCAGTGTTTCCCAACCTATGTGTCGCAAGATTTTTGAAAAATATTTAAAGTTGCTAGGGTTGTTGAGTTTGGAAATTATTATATCATTTGAAAATTTTATCATTTAATCTGTTTAAAATGAGTTAAAACTTTGTTGTCATTTTTATCATCTCAGTTCTGTGAATTTGAACTTTTGGCATTAACTGAAATCAAGTTCAAAAAGCGAGAGAGACTCTTCACAATTAATGACGAGTTCCTGGTTTGCTAGTCAACTTTAAAGCCCCGGTGAAATATGATGTGTTTAATTAAACAGACACAGCCATCACACTGAAGTAATATCTACAAAATGGAATCTTTTTAATAAAATAAGTTTTGAATATTTTGGTGTGACGCAGAAAGTTTAGGAAATATTTAGTGTATCGTTACCTAAACCGTTTTATCAACATTAGTCATGAAAGGCTGAGTAATGTCTCGATAGTCTGACCATATTAAATTCTGTAGGATAAATATAATTTAAAAATATTATGTTCTCGATTATTTCATCTGTGATTTATTGAATCCAAACAAGTTTACAAAATTTTCAACTAATTTATCAAATTTACTTGGAAATAAGTCATAAAACATGGATATCATGGCTATAATTCAACTTTATTGGCTTGAGTTCTTTAACAACTTTCATAATTTTAGAGGTAATGATAAAATATTTTGTCTATGCCACGTACACTTACGTGTATTTGTATTTCTAACCAATCGAAAATAACAATCTTATATTTGATTAATATAAACTATTCGATGTGATGTTTGACTAATCTTTTATATGAACTATAATGAAATTATTCGATGTGATAACTGTTATTTGATTATTTGATGATAATCGATTTTGGGTTAATTGACGAAAATATCTACTTTTACGTTAAATATTGGTGAAATAATTTATGGGTGTAAGAAAAATTAGTATGAAATAAATGTATAAAATCCTACTAATGAGTAGATAGTTAGTAGGACATTGCCCCACACACCATTGCATGATAAAAATATGGGGGTGGTTCGCGACGGATTAAATTAATTGATGACATAATTTAATCTCGGCTTATCTTAATTACAGAATTATTAATCAAGATATTTAATTTTTGTTTGCGCACATTTTTTTGAAAAATACTTTTTTGAAATTATTTTTCGAATTTTTTTTTGTGGATTTTTTTAAATTCAAACTTTTGGCGGATTTTTTTAAAATTCAAATGTTTGGCGCATTTTTTTTCAAGATGAAATTTTTTAAGTTATAATTATTTTTTAAATTTTAAGTTTTTTTTTAATTCAAATTTTCATACATGTTTTTAAAGTAAATTTTTGTATTTTAATTTTTAATGTATAATTTTTATAGTATAATTTGAAATTTTAAATAATAATTAAAGTAAATTTTAAGTTTAATAAGAATTTAATACGAAATTTTATAATTTTGAAAGTACAATTTTATGATATAATTTTGAAAGTAAAATTTTACAATATAATTTTGAAAGTAAAATTTTATAATATTTTAAAAGTTTATTTTTAAAGTAAATTAATAAAATAAATTTTAAAGTAAAATTTTTCAAAGCAATTTAGAGTTAACAAAATAATAATAATAATAATAATAATGGTGGGTTTCTGGGTGTTGATATTTTGAAACTATATGGTTGTTACCCAGACAACCCCATACAAATATTTTTCACTTACCACTCGACACCCGTTGCTAAGCAACGTTGGAACTGTTGGGCAAAAACTGATAAAAACCCTGTTCTTTTACTTTTGTTTAGCCAGCACGATAACGCCTGTGTGGTTTTGAGCAGAAAATTTAAAATTACTTAAAAACGGAAATTTAAAGAAAAATAAAATAAATAAAAATTTAATAAAAATTCTGAGATATAAAAATGTAAAAATTTAAATTTAAATCAAAAAGAATAAAAATTTTATTAAAATTTGGAATATTCGAGAATTCCTTGTTTTACTGCATCAAAACACACACACCAACAATCACGATATATAAGGCGAAGCTGGCTGAACAAAATAAATCAACTAAATCAACTCTATTTTACACTCTCTCTTTTATTTTTACTACTGAAACTATTACTCGTATTATTTATCATTAGTTGGAAAAAGTAATTTTAATTTATTTTTGTTTAATATGATTTTAGTCATGATGATTTTTGTTTTTAAATTTTTTTTATTTATTCTTATGGAAAAGCTCGCAAAAAACGTCTTTTCATGATCGAGGAATTCGACCGTGTTGTTGAACCTCCATCGTCAAAGGATTTGTTCTCGAGACAAAATAATCTAACTTTCGACGACAATAACCGACCTATGACTTACATAATAGATTTACATGCAACAAGATAGCAAAATGAAATTATTTTTTCGATACCCCGGATCGAACCGGTCGTTAGTGGGGGAAGCCGCGGTGCCGGTAGTAACCAGGCCTGCCCAGTATTCTCCCCTTCCTAAATCCTATCGCCCGACCCTCGAAAGAGTTGAGTCGAGGTCCTGGGAAAGGCTAAATATAAAGTGATAACATAAAAAAGGAAAGATATACCGACTAGTTTATAGAAGAGTCAGAAAGAATACAATTTATTTTTTTTGTAAACAACAATGTTATCTTAGCACAAATGTATGACACAGCTCACTAAAATTCGCGACTAACCACATTAGGAAGTCAAATCGGCCATAACTCGCATTTTCGTATCCAATCTACATGCCAAATCGACGGTGGAATGTTACCCAAAGACTTTACGTTCAGTTTAAAATTCGAATTTATGACGCCACAGCCCATAAAATGATTGCTAACGTGACTATCATACTGTTAAAATTTATTATTATCACTAAATATTTCAGTATTAATTTTATCATTTTATTAAATGTCATTACTGTTAAAATTATTATTTTCTTTCTGATATTATGATCATTATCCATATTCATATTGTGAATTTTTGTTATTTATTTTGATTTTTATTCCAAGTTTTCATTATTTTTGACATGATTAATATTGACCCTAAGCGATTATTAATATTATTAACATTATTGTAAACATTATGAGTACCATACTATTATTACCGAAAAATCCATATAGTACCATTAATATTACTTTATTCATAATTCTGATGTTATTAATATAAATTTTATTACTATTATCTTTAGTTTTCACCCTAATATTATTGTTAATATCAATATTATTATTATTAAAATATTATTGTTATTATTAAAATATTATTATTATTAATTATTATTTAAATATTATTATTATTATTATTATTATTAAAATATTATTACTATTATTATTAATATTATTATTATAGTATTGTTATGACTATATAGTATCATTAATATCATTACCCAATATCATTGAGAATAAACTAGTATCCCTAGAACGAATCGGATATTATTATTATTATTATTATTATTATTATTATTATTATTATTATTAATATTATTATTATTATTATTATTATTATTATTATCATTAGTATTATCAAATTAATATTATTATTAATATCACCAAAGTATTATTATTATTATTATTATTATTAATATTATTAACACATTATCATTATTACCAGAGCTATATAGTAGTATTTATAAGGATAGCTTGTTAATTACATTGGGTATACCTCTGACATTATCATATTTATTATCATTATTATTAACCTTAGTAATATTATTAAGTTCATATTAATTACTATATAATTTTTATTATGAATATTATTATTATTAATTATATCATGCTTATTATTATTATTACTAAAATATTATTATTATCATTAAGTTACTATTATCACTATTATTAATATTAATATGTTAATATTATGATTATAATTAAGATGGAACACTCACAAAGTTTTATTTAAAAAGAGAAAACAAAAATCAATAAAAATTCCCATAATCGGGATAAATCTCCCAAAATTTGCGAGGTACAATAAGCCGCGAATCTCTACAATTTAAAGTTTAAAAAAGAAGTAAAAGGAGATAGGTATACCTTACAGAATATGTTGACGAAATAGAAACAACCACGGAAGTCGTAGAGGTCCGTAGATTCCTGAAATACCTAAAATTATTATTTAAAAGAAAATACAAAATTGTGACCTTGGAAATTTTCCGATTGTTGACTCGTTGCTATGGCAACGGGTGAAAAGCTAACAATAAAATATTTAAATGTGGAAAAACAAACGGAGATTAAAATAAACTATTTTATATTATTAGCATTAACTTTAATTATTATTTTACAATAAAATTTTTGTCAATTATTTTAGAGTAATTAAATTTAGAATTTCTAAATTTGAATTCAATAAAATTTTAATTTGGTAAATTAATTTTTAAAATAGGAAAATACCAACTTCATAATGTTATTATAATGTTGATAGTATAGGGAATTAAGTAACTACCCTTGGTTATCACATGTATTGTCAATGTTAGCGTTGCTAATGCCTGTTATAATGAATCGATCATAAAGCACTAGTAGATTCCTTTAAGATATCTAAGTAGAAAAGGACATACCCATCCTTTCCCCATCCAGATGACAAGTGTTTGTTTTATTTAAAATGATTACCATATATTGATATATTAATACTTATCGTACATAGAGACTAATAGACATGAAGTTAAGAATGAATTTTGTTTAGTGGACTCTCACAAGAAAACTCTGGAACAATTCAGAAGGGATATAGCCGGTTACCACCAAACCGCAGTGACACAAACGCAGAGGGCAGAGGCCATGGTGAGGAAGTGTCGATACATGGAGCAGACATGGCTCCGCCCCGAGAAGGCAATCAAGCTGAAAGAAGAGATCGACACACTGAGGAAGGACGAAGCCCTGCGGTCGGCCGAACAGAAGACCCGGGAGCTAGAGAAACAGGTGGAAGAGTGGAAGTTGAAAGACAACATCCGAACAGGCCTCCTGCAGAGTGGGGTTCACCTATCCGAAGAACAGCAGGCGATAGTGCTAAGAAATGCCACAGGTAAAGACACTGGCATTAGACAAATGATGACAGGTCCATCACCTACACCGGAAGGGTTGCCGAAGAGGAACCGTAGGAAGAACCGGCCCAACAAAAGAGAAAGGGAGCGACAGGCCAGAGTAAATCGTGCACGCCTGTTGGGGCACATCTTGGACGCCAATGGGTTTTGATGGCGAAATTTTGCATTTAACTGAATTTAACTGAATTAAATTTGTAGATGTCAATTATTTGTTACCTATGTAATCCATATATGTTAATTATTTATCGAGTATAATATAAATTGATAACGTGTTATTAAATTTGTTTGTTATTGACGGGTAAATATATCTAGAGTGGTTGAATATGGGGAAACAGAGTGATTTAATGATTAGATAAATTAGAAATTAGATAAGATAAGAAGGGGACAATTAAGTAAGAGCATGAAGTCTTCTACGACAGCTCATGGACCCGAGGAGGGTTAGGGCATTAGCAGTTCTTGAGAAGGAGCTCACCTTTTGCTAACCTTCCACCCACTAGTTCACAGTACCAACGTCATTCATTACGGGTGACTAGCGGTTCAAATTCTTATGCAGGCGCTAGGTGGGGATGATAACCCTTAGGCAGTTCAAAACTATTTTAAGGACCCATCAGTGCCCAGCAGAACTGTGTTTGAGTGGGTGGATCGTCCGCAAAAAGTGAGCGCTATTGCTAATGCTGTACTTGACCGAACGATCCACGGGTCCAACGAGCTGCCGAGAGAAGGCCTATGCTCGCTTTTTGATTTTTAGGTCCCATTATTCTCCTATCTCCTTCAAATGTTAACCTATACTCTCATATCATTTATCATTATGTCTATCCCCTTAGTTCTTCTTATCGTTGTGCGTATTGATGATTTTTTATGGCCTGTAAACCCTTTGTTATGTTAAATATTCATATAGTATATCTCTTACCCTTATCCCTATTAAATCTATAATGCTCTCTATTATTGATACTAGTATTGTCATTGTTACTATTGGTGGGTTACAGGGTTTCGTTATTTGTTTGAATTAACCTGTGGTTGCCCCAGTAACGCCATACAAAATGATTCTAACCGCCACTTGGCACCCATCGCTAGGCAACGTTGGAAATTTGTTCAAGTGGTGGATTGTCCGCAAAAATTGAGTATTATCGCTAGTACTGTAGTTGCTCGGACAACCCTCGGGTTCACGAGCTGTCGATAGAAGACCTATGCTCGCTTAGCTCTGTCCCATGTGTAAGTAAATTCATGATCGAATGTGGAAAGATGATCTGAAGCTGCGAGGCGAGTATTCCTAGTAATATCTGTATGTAAGTGCCCCTAGGAAATAATCTAACTGCAAGTACAACTACTTTATTGAATTCAACAGAAATATGGAATTATCAAGAGTTAATGGGGTGGTTTTGGTTGTTGTGCAGCTCGGCGTCGGGCACGCTCCTTACGTCCCGGCCGACGGTTATTTGATGGAGCGGCGGACTGATTGGAGGACTGAGGAATTGTATGTGGCATCTGGGTCGAGGCGAAGATGAGCGGGTATGTGACCGCTTCCCCCTCCCGACAGACTGCTAGGGCGACTTCTAGTCCTCGTATTTGAGTGCGCAGGCTCTGATTGAGCTGTCGCTCTTCTGCCCAACCTTTCTGTGCTGCAGTTAGCCTGAGGTATAACGTTTTTATTTTTTTCGGATCCGACCAAGTCGCTTTGATCTGCTGAACCTCTTTGGTCAACTGAAGAATTTGGTGGAGGAGATCCGCATTTGCGTTCCTTACACGGTCTAGTTCCGCTTGCAAAATTTGGATGGTGGCCATAGCTATAATGGATAAGTTCGTTAAATGTGACTCTAATAATTTATATAATTTGTATTTATAATTATCATAAACATATCGATTAGAACGGGTATTCTCAGGCAAACGATCAAACGCAAAGACGGGGTAACGAATATTTCTTTTTCAACAAAAAAAATCAAAGCTAGCTCATATTTATCGTTAGTGTTTTTGGGATTACTATTTTTCGTGAAACGGCTTCTTTCGGCTCTTTCTCGGAGGAACCACGGGGTATGGGCGTCGGGTATCGCGGACTGGGTGAGGTGGGTAGGCTTCTGCAATCCGCCCGGCGAGGATATCTTCTTCCACGTTTGCTAGGTACCTCCTCGCCTTAACCACCTGTAGATCCACCTGTTCCTGCACCCGTTCCCATTGGGTGAGGAGATTTCGCGCACAGATATAGGTTTCCGCCGCTGGATATTGCTGTCCGGCGAGTCCACACGGGTCTCTGTTTAGGCCCAGTATCCTCCAAGTAGTGGGATACGGCCACTGTTGTTGAATTTCCTTGAAGATTTCCGCCTTCGGGGGTCATTCTTTCCGACATTGCTCATCGGTTACTGGAGTGTCGATCCATTCGAGCGGCATATTCTTTTCTAAAAATGCGTCAAAATCAATTACTGGCGTATAGGGGAGAAAAGCAGTTTATTTAAATAGTTCGCCCGATTTTTCTTTGTACTAGACTCACTAATGACTAGGTTGTTGCCGTTGGCTTATCAAAATCAAAACTTATCGAATGTGATTAGCGCTAATTATTACTACAAACCTTTGCAAATTTAATATACATCTCTGAGTCCTTGGGGAAGTTATTTAGTGACAACTCTTTTATCACGGTACTCCTATATGTTTTCCTTTAATGGTTGTTCTAATTATAAGAAGTTAAGTGTTATTTTACGACCGAACTGAACTCTACGATCTATTAGGTATCAACGTTTATCAAGTTAGTGATAGTATCAAGGTGTTATTAGGACCCATTTAGAAGTTGTTAACTGCCTAGCATTGACTTTTATCAACAGTAAGTTATCGTTTAGTGCCAATATTTATTTAAAAATGCAATCTTTAAGAATCTAATAGGTACTAAGCATTGTTATTCACCTGCGGGTAGTTAGAATTCGTTAGGCACATAATGTTAGTTGATCTTGACTCAAGGTTGCTGTCTATATGAGGTTGATATTGATTAAATGCGAATTTTCTTAAAATTATTAATATATAATATTAGCTAGGTTGACTTCAATATTTACGATTGCGTACGATTGACCATAATTTAGTTAAGTTTCGAATTTTTCAACTAGGAGGTTCACTTTTGTGAACACGTTCAATTAGGGGGGGGATATCCGCTTTTATGATGGCTACGTGGATGTTTATATTATTAGTAGTGGATTTCGTACACAATGTCGACGAAGAGACCTCCGATCACGTGAATTCGCGCCTTCCGGTCGAATCGCCTGACATTACCGATGCATGTTAACCTCAAACTCCTATGTCGCATCCTGTTTATATCACTCACGGATTATTTTAATTCACAATATCACGATTGATGGATTCGTCGCCGTACAATGGATCGATTTGGGGTAATTTAATATTTTAGTCATTTTTCACACCTTTATCGACCACTTTTTTAGAGTCACCTGCTTACATTCGTTGCGGATTACGACAGATTACCTCCCTATGCCTTTCTCTGGGACTTATCATTTTGGATATTTTATTTATTGCTTTATCTGAAATCATTTCATTTTGTACTATCGACAATTGGCAGTAAGCCTTATCTATGTTTTGTAATTTTTTATGATCAACTTTTTGTATTTTATAAAGTTTTTGTTCATTAATTCTTTTTATGCATTAGTCTAAATTCCGATTATTGTAATTCACCTTAATGTGTTATTAACCTCGTTTATTACGATAATTTTCCTCCATTTCTAAGCGGGTTGTCGATTTATTCGTACTCATTTTCCCCTTATATTTTTACCTTCAATTAACTAATCAATGGAATCACCTTATTTTTAACACCTTACTTCCAATTTATGAATTGATTTTACGTCTAGTCGCTGGGTCACTGTGCTTTAAAATCCGTACATTCTTTTACTTTCAGTTGATAAATTCCGTTATTCGAAACTGATGAATTTAATAAATAATCACTGTGATTTTAATCACCGAGTTAATTTGATCTACTCGATTATTTTAGTTTTATCCAAATGAATTACCCTAATCTTATCAATGGGTTTCTCGTTAAGAAATTATAATAATCAACTTATGAGTTCCTTCCTTTTCAATCGATGAATTTAATCAATAAGTTAACGAATTGCTTTATCTTTGATCGCATATTCTTAATCGATCAGTTGCTTCATTAAAAAAAAGTTAATACTTTACTTCATTATACTCAATTATTTACTTTATTTTTATTTTTCAAAGAATTACTTTCATTTTTCCCAAATTACTTTAATTTTTATCAATAAGTTACAATCATTTAAATCATGAATTATTTTTACCCAAGATTTACTTTAAATTTAAGCCATAAAATACTTTAATTCTTTCTTTATTTACAATCAATGGTTACTTTAACTTTAATTAATAATTTTTAATTGAATGGAATTAATGAATCAAACGATTACTACTAATTTACTTCGAAAGGTGGAATTAATTTAATGGTAGCGATAATTCTTATCCAATTTATTTCAAACTAGCTATAACAACGATTTCAATTTAATTTATCCCCGTGTCCTTTCCCTTTAATAGGCCTTAAGCGCATATTGTGTTTATATTATATTTACTGAGTGCCCACTGGACTACTCGGTGTTATGATTTTGAGCCGTGTGTAGTATAAATTTAGGTCGAGATTACAGAAATGAGAAACGAGGAAGCAGCCAAATAACTCCTTCCTTATTTCTCGTTTCATCTATAGGGGTAATATTGACGTTACGACCCCTGCGTTCCGCACGCTAGGTCTTCACGGGTACATATCATTGGCGATTTTCCACGCTCTTACACAAATCTGTACTATGTAGATTTTACTATCTTGCAATATGTGTTGGCTGTGGGCCGAAAAAATTTCGACAGAATTAATTTTTATTTATTAAACATATGAAAACAGTTTATCAATATTAATAATATTTATTAAGTATAAACAAATAAACATAAATTACCCTCCATGTAAATCCAAAAATAAAAATTTCATAATATTGCATAAAATAAAATAAAAATACCTCTCCCCCCACGCCGACATCCAAGCAGAGCTCTACCGAGGTTGCAAGGATGTGACGTGGAGAGAGGGCTCCAAAATAAACATTCCTCACCTAAAAATAAGATTCAAAGGTAATTGGAAAAACGGTTTTTAAAATGGTTTTACGATTTCAAAAATGGTGTGTTTCGAAAAACGGTTAAATTTAATGTGAAAATGGATCAGTATTTATACCTATTTTCTGTCCCTAACCTCGCATGTTAAATTTGATGCAGTAAAACAAAATTCGACCTTGTTATTTTCTAGTGAATTCTATTCTTTAATTTTATTATTTTTCAATTTATTTTAATAATTTTTTATTTAGAATTTTTATTGAATTATTACTAATTCAAATTTTTCGATTTAAGTTTCATTTTCATGAACTTTTATTAATTTTTCAATTTCGTCGAATTTGTTGTGTTTTCTTGTTATGTTTGTGTTTGTATCGTGCGAATCTTGGTGCGTTTTGTTATTATTTTAATTTATTTTTATGTTTATTAATTTATATTTAATTCTCTTTTTTTCTCATATTTGATAGGGTTTAATTGGTGTTTAATAGGTTTATTTAAATTTGCATGTTATATTTGCATGTGTGTTACTGATCCATTTAAACATTCCTCAAGGCCGTTTACGTTTTGGCCCAACACTATTTTATGTATTACCTTTATTCATTGTTACTACTATTACATTTAATATCATTCTTATTACTATAATTACCATTATATTTATTATTATTACTACTATTATTATCATTACTATTATTATAATATTATTATTATTATTATTATTATTATTATTATTATTATTATTATTATTATTATTATTATTATTATTATTGTTATAATCGCCATTATCATTACTTTTATCATTATTATTATTAAATTGTTAGTAGGGAATCGTCCTTATTCCTCAGCTTTGTAAAAATATTTTACTTATATAAAAATTTAGCCTTACTCCTTCCTTATTCTACAGTTTTCGATAAAGTATTTTCATTAATTCGAAAAAATTGAGCAGCGTTCTTCCCTTATTTTTCAGTTTTATCCAGTTATCCTATCAATTATTGAGCAGTATTCTACTTTTACTTTGCTACTTTTGATAATTATTTTAATTGATTCAGAAAATTTGAGCAGCGTTCTGCCCATATTTTCCGTCTCAATTCAACATAATTTATTTACTTCTTATATATTATTTAAAACATGATTTTCCGTAATTTTGATCGTTCGGATTAATCTTTTTCCAATGGCTGTTCATTTTAACTGTTGCAACGATTTCGCTATTTTCCCCGCTACCCTTTCCCTCTCTTTGTTCTTAAGATCTATTTATGTTCATATTACGTTTAATGAGTGCCCACTGGACTACTCGGTGTTAGTAATTTTGAGCCGATTGTTGTTTAAAATATTTATGTCGATTTTATCGAAATTAAGTGCAAGAAAGTTGAGCCAAAAGACCCACTCTCAAGCTACTCCCTTTCGCTATTTAGGTTCAATGATTTGACGTTCGAGCCCGTCATTGCGCACGACGGAACCCTCACGGGCACAAGCTATAGGCGGAGAAACCGCACTTACACAGCTTGGTAATTATGTCTTAGTTTAATAGCTTGCATGTTGTGTGGCTGTGGGCCAGGAAAAAGGAAATAAATAAATGTTACCATTCAAATTGTGTAGAAGCTTCGATGCAATAAAATATTTATTCATAAAATCGTCAGTATATATTGGTAATTTGCATAATTCATAACATCTTCAATTCATGGCATTATCAATCAATAAATTCATATAATATCTTCAATTCATATCATTAGTTATCAATCAACAAGTTGATATTCACTCATGCGCTTACACATAAAATTATACACATAAGATTGAAACATAAGACTGAAACGTAAGATTAAATATTTGTCAAAACACATCAGTATTTATACCTATAATTTGACCTTAACCTTGCGTGTTATTTTTATTGCGATTAAACAAATTTGACCTTGAAATTATTTGTGTTATCTAAATTAAATTTTTTATTATTTTCTTAATTTGAATTGGTAATTTATTTTTAACATTTTTAATTAAATTTATTCAGCCAAAAATATTTCATTTTCATTCATTTAATTCATTAATTTTTACGTTTATATAAATTGTCATTTTACGGTCGAATTTTCTTGTTATTATGTTATTTTTTTTATCTAAATTTAATGCGGTTCTTGATGCACTTTGTATTTATTTTATTTTACTTTTATGTTTTTTGATTTTATATTTATTTATATTCTCTCAGATTTTCAAGTGTTTAGTTGATGTTGTATATTGTATTTTAAGTTATCTTGGTGCTGGGTTTTCGTGCTGTATTACTGATGCATTTAAACAATTTTCAAGGATATTTGTGTTCTGGCCCAACATAAAACACTCCGGGGCCCGTAAACTTGCGACCCGCAATTTCTAAAAGATTTAAGCTATGAACTATACGGAGTTTACATTTTTTATTCAATTGAGTTTACAAGCTACAGGGTCGTGACCTCAAAACCCGCATGCATAAAAATAATCATACAGTATACACCAATATATGGATTACAAGATGAACTGAAAGAGGACATACAGTCCGGTTATGATCACACATAAAGAATAGTTAATTGTCTAAGAATCATTTGTTCATTGTTAATCATGAGTTCAATATTCTGTCACTTAGGTATTCGTCTCGCTAATGTCTTGGTATTCTTTGGTTTCTGATTGATTTGTTTCGATAGCAGGTTCTGATCTTTGACGATTCGATATCTGTTGTGCGATTTGTCTTTGAGATTTTGTTTAGTTCGGGGAATTGACTTTATTTGATATAGGACTGATTAGATACCAATTGTTTAGAAGATTGGCTAGCGTAGTGAATCTCAGATAAAAGAATAGGAAGAATGTTTTGTTCAAGACTCCATTTTTGATGGTGTATTTGGGGTTTTGGGTTGTGAATAGATATTCTTGCTTTAAGTTGTTGACTTTTTAGCATCTTGAAACTGGGTGAAGTTCAACTGCGTTCTGTGGATAGATGACCCGTTATCATATTATCTCGTCTTGATTGTTTGGTGATAATTGATCGGTTCGGGATTATTCATGATTCTTTGAGGTTGGCTTGGGTTTCTTCTTTTTGGTTATCGATTTTGGCTATTTGTTCTCGATTTTCGGTTCTTTTCTGTTATTTTGTAGGGTTTCTAAAGAGCGTCCATGGTTATTTGAATATGATTTCCCTGATGGGTGTTTCCTTTTCTACTTAATTTCGATTTGATTATTTAGAGTTCTGAGGGTTTGAACGATCTGATTTTCTTGTTTTAGTCCTTTGGGCATTAGGTATATTAGAAGTTGATCGGTCCGTAATTGGTATTCTTTGGGTTTCTGCATATCTCGGCATATTTGCTACAGGTAATGTTTGGATCGTTTGATTGGTTGTGAGGTTTTTCGACATCTTTCTAAGGAATGCTAGGTTATATAAATGGGTTTATTACTGCTATCTTCATTCTCATTGCCAATATCATGCTATTTTCGCTTTCCTTGTTTTTATGACAATTATGGGTTTGTGATAATTATTTACAATTGCGTGACTATTTACAACAATTTTCGAGCTATTTTAATAGGACTTGTTATCATTCCTCTTGATATTAGGTAGTTTAACTTTCTGTTTCTCTTTCTTCTTTATTTCTGTTGTTTTTATTATCACGTCTGGTTTCTTGTTTCTGTGATTGATATCAACTTTATTTTTACATCGCTTATCTTCTTTGTTTGCCTTTACTACAATTTGCAAGGTTCCTTCGATACTCCATTTTGATTAAGTGCATTTTTTGTTCAGTCTTATCATCTTTCGTCGTTCTTGGCATAATCTTTTGCATTCTCTTTTTATTGATTCGATTTGTTTTTCTTGTTATCTGGTTTTCGATTGTTGAGTTGTTTTTGATTTGTTCTCTGGTCCTTTCTTTATTCATATTCGTTGTTAACCGTCAGTCTTGTTTGGAGTTACTATTCCGTGATATTCATTTTTGTGTCGTTTGACTGCAATCTAGTTTCCCTTGCTGTTGGTTGTTTTTCTTGCTCTATTCCTCGAATTGATTTTTGAATCTCTTCCATCCCTTTGCTTGTTCTATTTCCTTATCTTTTTCGTTTTTCCGTTTAACTCAATGACCACAAATTTTGTTTCTCAGTTATCTACCTTTTGTTGTTATTTGTTAGTTTGTCCATACTTGATTCAGTTTTTTGTCAAATTATTTTCCATCGTCTTTTTCATTGATTGACTTAATATTTCATTCATTTCTTTATTGCTTCCGTTTTGTGTTGGTAATTTCTTTACTATTTTGCTGCTTTATTTGGCTTTGATTGTGGATCTGTTATCGTAGTTCCTCATTTTCGTCTCTCATCTTATTGTATTGGATTTTCTAAGTTTTAATTTGCTCTCCAAGTCTACTCTTGTCTCTGATTTCCTCGATGGCTTCGGTGCCTCTTAGTCGGTTTATTTCAATTTCTATTCCTGATCTGATCCTTAGTTTAAACTCGTCTATCTCTGCTTGTACATTTAGTTTTCGGATGTTGGGCATCGTCGCTACAACTAAGCTTTACTGCTTGATATACCTGATTGGCTTCCATTTGATTCGTTTCTCAATTTTAACGTATTAGCGCATCACTTTTCTTTCTCATTCCGCTTTATTCTTTGTCACGTCGTCTGATTTTTAATTTGTTTTCGCTCCTTGACTATAATATTTATATACTACTTTTATATATTAACGGATATTATTATACTCGTTCCATATAATATTTATATACTACTTTTATACATTACTATACATTACTACATAAACACATCTGTTATATACATTATATACACACTCCTGACTATTTATTACTTCATCGTCTCCAAAGGGTCTACGCGCAAAGTGCGTGTCCCTTCGCATCTCTCGTTTGTTACTTGATATATATTGATCTCGCTCTGCCACTTGAGTGGTGCCGTTAGTGACTGTGGTTGTTGCATCCATATCATACTTGGGTATTAGTTCGCATCTTGAATTACTTCGCTCTCTATTGGTATTTGATACTTGTTCAGTTTCGTTGTACTATCGTATTCTGGGTTCTCTGGTTTTGGCAGTTTATTTTATTTCATATATGTTTCTTTTTGCCTTTACATGCGTTGATCGATTTTATTAATATATAGCTTTGAGTTTGTGTCTTGTATTGCACAGTTACAAAAACGAATTATGAATGATGTTATGGTTTCGTTTGATGTTCGCAGTTTGTTTACGAATGTACCACTGGTTGATACAATTGACTTATGCTGTGCGTTGTGGGATGAAAATAATTCTGAAAATAACATTTTGGATAGAAGGGCATTTCGTAAACTTCTTGAATTTGCTACTTCAAATGTCAATTTTCTTTTCAATAATGAATGGTATCAACAAATAGATGGAGTCGCTATGGGTCACCTTTAGCACCAACGATGGCATCAATATTTTTGGCTAGTTTGGAAAAGAAAATTGCTTCTTTCCAATTTGAGAAACCCTTTGTTTATAAAAGGTATGTGGATGATATTTTTCTTGTATTTGAAAACCAGAATTATGTAGAACCGTTTTTGCATTTTATGAACAGTTTACATAATAACATTGTATTCACATGTGAAACGGAGAGAAAGTCATCAATTGCGTTTTTAGATTTGTTAATTCAACGCAAAGATAAACATTATGAGACTGAGATTTATAGAAAACCAACCGATACTGGTCTTTATACTTCTCCAGAAAGCTTTTGTGAATTTAAGTATAAGAGAAATATGGTGAAAGGATTGATTTATCGTTCATGGTCTTTATCTTTTACTTTTGCTAATTCGGTAAAAAGTATTGATCAATTGGTTGAGTTATTGATAAAGAATCATTTTTATTGTTGATGATAAAAGAGACTGTTGACAAATTGATTAAAAATTTTAAGAATCCATGTTTTGGAAAGTCTGAGTGTGAATTGAGTGTTGATCTAAATAATAGTAAAAATGGATATAAGAAAATTGAGCCTAAATATGTGTTAGTATTGCCGTACTCTGAAGGTTTTACAAATTATAAAAGGAAGTTAAGTAAACAGATGGGAAATTTAGAGTATAAGATCGTCTCTAATTCGTGTAAGGTACTCAATATGTTTATTAATAAATCAAAAACTCCGGTTGGATTGTGTTCTGATCTCGTTTATCAATTTACATGTAATGGGTGTAATGCCACATACATTGGAGACACTTCCTGTCATCTCTGTACTCGAGTTCTAGAGCATTGTCGATTGAAGGGTTTGACCAATATTAGTGAACACAATAGAGGCTGTAAAAGTGAAATAGGAATGTCTGATTTTAGAATTTTGCTGAGAAGTTTTAATAATTATTGGGAACGCGTGATATGTGAAGCATTGTTGATAAGGTCATTGGATCCAACGATTAATGTGCAAAGTGCTGTGACTACGAATGTTTTGAATGTTTTTAAATAGTTTAAGTATGTTAAATCATGTTTATGTATTGTTTTTTTAAAAAAAACCTTTCTTTTAATATTATTAAAATAATTGAATTTTTAAATTACATTATTTTTTAAAAGTTATAATATAAATAAAAATTATAATATTTATAGAAATAAAATTTTAAATTAATTAAGTTATTTGAATATATTTTTTAAATATTTATTTATTACAAAATTAAATTAATAAAAAATAATTTGTTTAAATTAAATGTTAATTCATAATATTTTTAGTTGGTTTTGAGTACCTGAAGATGATAGCTGTGCTATCGAAATATATCGTACGAAAGGTTTTTTATTGGCGTTATCTTTTTATTAATATATGTTTTAATTAATTTTGTTACATTTTAATATGTTGGTGTTTTTATTTTATTTTTGGTTTCTGCTTGTGGTGCATGTGTATGTAAGGTTTCATTTATGTCTATCCTTAAATACTTTTTTAAATTTTGTTTAAGTCAGCGGTTACGTCAATATTATTTACTTTTATTTTATAGAAATTCTTATTTTGCTTTACTGAACAATTATATACAATAAAACTTTCTTTAAATTGATGGTTATATAATTTTAAAATTTCCTTGATTGTGTAAACAATTTCAATATTTTAAAAGAATTGCTGATTTCTATACGTGTCTAATTTAATCTTTGTTTTAATGCACCTATTCCGTGGCCAGGCATTTTGAACTTTGTGAATAAATATTTTCTACGGTACAACTCGACTCTATCATACTTGCCAATTTTTGTGAGTATACAGGGGCGGGGAAATAGAGGGAAGAAATTGATTAATTTTGGCATGAATGCTGATCAAATTCTAATATAAAGTGCTCACTTGTCGCTCAAAAGTGTTTCAAAATCCAATCTCTCACTTTTTCTTCAGCTGTCGTATTTGACTGTTGATATTCGATGTTGAAAATATTCAAAGTTGTGTAGGAATCGACTTGCGGCGTAAATTTAACTTCGTCGCCAAGATCAAATTCAGGATGTGAGCTACTGACACTTTGAACTGTCAAAAACCTTTGCATCAAACTAACGTAGGCTTCCATTTCAGCCGCTGACGGCCTTGTCCGCTTTTTGCTTCTAAACATTCGTTTTAACCATTTCACGAAGATCATTTTACAAATTAATAAAAAAAGTAAACAAATTTTCTGATCTTTTTTGAATTAATTAATAATTAATTTTTCCTTAAAAAATAATGACTCAATAAATCTTTTGTTTACCGTTGAAATGTTTCCTCAAATAAATTATCAATACATTCACGACGAATAAAAGGCAGTGCCGAAAATAAGTGTTAAATAATAAATACAATCAATGTTGATATTTTATGAACGAAAAATTGTAAATTGATTTTTAATGAACTTATTTGTTAAAACGGCGAAAAGCGTAGAATGTTTTGAATTTAAGTAAGACACATAATAAGCAAAAATTTTAATAAACAAACAATTATTTATCATATAAAAAGCCAAGACTTAAATATTAAATATACGTCAGGTTTAAGTTCTTTTGATGAAGAAGATGTATGTTGAGTTTTCGATTTTGATGTTCTAACTCAACTTGATGTCCTATATAAATAATAAGACAAAATACTGGTTCACAAAAGTTTTATTGAATATCACAGTTTATATACACAAGTAAATATTGTTGGGCTTAGAGCCAAAATTAAAACAAAATTACAAAAACCAATTTAAACAAAAAAGGTGAAAATTGTATAAGTTAAAACAAAATAATTAATGTTGTTTGGAAATTGTCAATATAGCTGCCGTAACATAAGCACTCACCGCAAGAAGATACCAAAAATAAAATAAAACATATTAATTAAAACAAATTAAAAATATAACAAAAATTAAATAAAACAAATAATTAATTAAAATTCGGAAAAATGCCTACAGATGCAAAAAGAAACATACGAAAAATAAAATAAACTGCCAAAACCTTGCAAAATAAGGTTTAGAAAAAACACATGCAGAAGAGGCGACCAGAAAACAAAATATTGGGGTTTAAAAATAATATTTTAAGAAAACAATAATAAAAATAAAATCCAACAATAAAATATTAATATATCCAAAAATAAAGAAAAATATATAAAAAATTACAAAAATATTTTGAAATTAATAAAATAATTAAAAAACCCTAAAAATGGCGAAAAATCGCCCATTGGTCGCACACAGGCACAAAAATACTATATATACGGCAGTCATTTTCATAATTTCTAACCAAATTTAACCGAATTTTAACAGACTTAGAAATTTTAGTCCGGCAGAAAATTTTTAGAAAATTTGTAGAAATTTTTAGACTAGCAGTGAATCATTCTTAGACAAAATTTTGCATGTCAATTCATGTCAATTTTTCCAATCGGGTTGTAAGTATTGTTTTCTTGTATAAATATATATTTCGAAGTCTTGTTACTTTGATTTTATTCTGGATGGTCGTGGAATCTTTTGGTGCCACTGACAAATCCCCCTAAAATCTTATTTATAATAAGTATTTCAATAGATGGTTCATGGGACGAACCGTGTGCCGGCTAGTGGGTGAAAACCCTTAGTTGAGCTCGTGGGTCGTGCCTCGTGAATCCCTCGGCAGTTCGCAGTCGGTTCTGGCTTTGTGCACAGGACCGCTACGCAGGGCGCCGTTGTATACTCGAGGCGGCTGCTGAAAATGTGGCCGGAGCGAGTCGGAATAAAATTTGGGAAGTCCGACTTTAGTTAAGCGGGAATAAAGTTTTGTAGGGAAAATTTAAAACCTTGTCAGAAAATAAATCAGAAAATCAAATAGGATAGGATAGGCTAGGAATGTAAATTTGAAAGTATTTTTCCGAAAGTTGAATGATCTATTCTGACAGAAGAGAGGAACGTTTATTGAAGTGATCGCAGAGGGTTATAATTACTTAAAATCATGGGAAACGTACCGGGAATTAAGGAATTGTTGATCAAAATTTTAATATAGGGAAAGATAAATGTAAATTAGGAAAAATGTAGTCGATTCCGTGATTGAACAAATGAAATAGGAAATTTGCCGAAAAATAAGGGAGGAACGCTGCCCAAATTTTTGAAGGATATTTTTATAAATAACGCGTAAAGATGACAAATAAGTATGGAAATTGTAGGAATAGACGAGTAAGGACCAGGATATAGAAAAAGAAAGACGTAAGACCTTCCATCGGCAGTCCAGAACCCGAAAGTGAAAATATCGTGAGGAGTAGTTCTAGTAATGGAGCTCACCTGCTCATGAATTTTCAACCTCTATGTACAGTACCAACATGGCACTCACCATGGGTACATAGATAGGACAGAATAATAATCTTGCTGGCGTTTAGGGGTTAGATGCACAAAAAACCCTAGAAAAAATAAATAAAAACCAACCCCATTCGCCAACAATATTTAACTTTACCAAATTGATTTTATAGGTTATTTGAGGAAACATTTCAACGGTAAACAAAAGATTTATTGAGTCATTATTTTTTAAGGAAAAATTAATTATTAATTAATTCAAAAAAGATCAGAAAATTTGTTTACTTTTTTTATTAATTTGTAAAATGATCTTCGTGAAATGGTTAAAACGAATGTTTAGAAGCAAAAAGCGGGCAAGGCCGTCAGCGGCTGAAATGGAAGCCTACGTTAGTTTGATGCAAAGGGTTTTGACAGTTCAAAGTGTCAGTAGCTCACATCCTGAATTTGATCTTGGCGACGAAGTTAAATTTACGCCGCAAGTCGATTCCTACACAACTTTGAATATTTTCAACATCGAATATCAACAGTCAAATACGACAGCTGAAGATAAAGTGAGAGATTGGATTTTGAAACACTTTTGAGCGACAAGTGAGCACTTTATATTAGAATTTGATCAGCATTCATGCCAAAATTAATCAATTTCTTCCCTCTATTTCCCCGCCCCTCTACACTCACAAAAAATGGCAAGTATGATAGAGTCGAGTTGTACCGTAGAAAATTGTATTCACAAAGTTCAAAATGCCTGGCAATGGAATAGGTGCATTAAAACAAAGATTAAATTAGACACGTATAGAAATCAGCAATTCTATTAAAATATTGAAATTGTTTACACAATCAAGGAAATTTTAAAATTATATAACCATCAATTTAAAGAAAGTTTTATTGTATATAATTGTTAAGTAAAGCAAAATAAGAATTTCTATAAAATAAAAGTAAATAATATTGACGTAACCGCTGACTTAAACAAAATTTAAAAAAGCATTTAAGGATAGAAATAAATAAAACCTCAGTTAAAAAAGCTAGGGTTCGGGAAAATTATTTAGTAATATGTCTTTGTTACATAATAGTCATTTTTTCTGGAGTGCACACATCCACCTGGAGTCCAGACTCTGGACAGTGTCTACTCATATTATTAGAGAAATAAACACGAATAGAAAGTAAGCAGAAAAAAGTTAAAGCAAAAATAGACTCTGAGTAAAGAATGTGAAGAATGCCAAATCTATTAGAGATTACTAATAAATGAAAATTCACACTTGAAAAATTGTACAAGTGTTGGGCTTAAAGCCAAAATTAAAACAAAAATTATAATTGTAGTGTGAATTAAAATAAAAAATAAAAATAAGGAAAATGGTCACTGTACATACACATGCACCACAAGCAGAAACCAAAAATTAAATAAAAACACCAACAAATTAAAATATAGCAAAATTAATTAAAACATATATTATGTTCTGCCAGAACACAAACGGCCTTGTGAATGTTTAAATGAATCGGTAACACACACGCAAATATAACATGCGAATTTAAATTCAAACCTATTAAAACATCAATTAAACCCTATCAAATATGAGAAAGAAGATAATTACATATAAAATAGTAAACATAAAAATAAATTAAAATAATAACAAAATGCAACAAGATCCGCACGAATTAAATATAAACACAACACGAAAACCCAATGATTTTGACCGAAATTTGACAATTTATTAAAAATACCAAATTTCATGAAAATGAAATAAAAATCAAATAATTTGAATTAGAAATAATTCAATTCGAAAATCTAAAGAAAAATTGTCAAATAAAATTTCAAAATAATAAAAATTAAGATTAGAATACACTAGAAAAATCCAAGGTCAAAATTTGTTTTACTAAATCAAAAAGAACACGCAAAGTTAGGGCCAAAAAATAGGTATATATACCGATTCATTTTTACACAATATATATCATATTTTCTGATAAAACAGTTCTTAAAAATCTATTTTACTAAGTGAGTAAGAGTTTTTATTTGGAAGCTCTCTCCACGTCGCATCCTCGCAATCTCAATAGAGCTCTGCTTAAATGTCGGCGTGGGGAGAGTAGTATTTTGTTTGATTTTCGTTATGGACAAGTAATTGTTATATTATTTTTAATATTAATAAAATATTTATAATGCATAAAATCATTTTGCTTTCATTAATTATTCGTTAATTGTCGAAATTTTTCCGGCCCACAGCCAAAACACATCACAAGTCAGTTAAATCAGAAATGTTATTCAGATTTTGTGTAAGTGCGTGGAATATCGCCGATGATCTGTGCCCGTGAAGACCCGGCGTGCGGAAAGCAGGGATCGGAACGTCAATATTATTCCGTATAGAAGAAAGGAGAAATAAGGAAGTGGTCTTTTGGTTACTTCCTCGTTTCTCGATTTCTTTAAAATTGACCTAAATTATTCTACACACGGCTCAAAATCACCACACCGAGTAGTCCAGTGGGCACTCAATAATTATAATATGAATACAACGCGCCTAAGGTCAACTAAGGGAAAGGAGACGGTTAATCGGAAAATGGAATCGTTGTTATAAACTAAAACTTAATTTTAAATGTGAATTAACAATTATAAATTTCAATATATTAATATGGATTTAGAGCGGCCCTAAATTATCACGCGATAACCATAACCTTATGGTAATTAGATCCTACTAAATTGGATTACGATAGATCATGAACCCCCGTAATTGTCCGGAATTCGATAAGTGTACTTTTAGGAAACTGAAGTAAAAGAAATTTTTTTTTGTTGCCTTACGCTTATATCAATACAATAACAGTTTACGAACGATCCATAGATTTATAATGCCGCTTGAGTCGTTCAAATCATTTGAGGTAACCAAAATTTCTATAGCCCTTATAAACTCCTAACGACACCGCAGGGAGCAATGTTAATACCTAGATAATCAAAGACAATTAATTAAACCAGTGGATACCCTAGTAACATTAAAGAGTTGCCTTCAAAGGCAGAATAAATCGACATGAGTAAATTAACGTAACAAAAGCCCAAACCAGAAAAATTTAGGGAGTAAAAATCCAGACTCAAGTTCCTTAATCAACTTACCGATTTCCGAACCCAACACAACTTTCACTCACACTGACAGACCCATATATTGGAAATAATTATGAACTTACTAAATAAAAAATTCCCATAATTTAAATAAGTATAAGGAAAAGAAAGACCCATATTAAATTACCAAAATCGTAACATACAAATTATCAAAATACCCAAAAATAAAGCATAAAAAATAAAATTGTAAACCCAAAAAATAAAACATCAAAAATAAAATTGTAAATCCAAAAATAAAATACCAAAAATCAAAATTGTAAACCCAGAGATCCGGAGAGTCATAAAAACTTAATTTCCAGTTCCCTCAAATGAATAGCAATCCATACGTCCCGAAGATGACAAGACCTCAACCCTGCCCACTTTTGTTCTAGACTCACGATTCACCTAAACTGTAATGATTAATTCGAAAAACCCAATATCGGAATCATAATAACACCAGATAATAGTAACCACCTGAATAAAAATAAATTAACCTACTAACACCAATCTCAAAGAGACTAACCAACCACCTCATTAACATATAATCGCTCATGGATGAAGAAATAGAGGGGGATTTCGAATAAAGTCTTCCGTCTAATCGATGCCCACTACGAATCTAATCTGAAAGAGAAATTTTATAAAATTACCCAAAATTTTTCAACAATACCCATAATATTTTTCTACCAAAATAAGTAACTGACTTCAGCTGAGCGGGTGTGAATCTAAAAATGAATAAAAGAAAATTAAATTGGAGACAATACAGATAAAAAACCCATTAATGGTTAAGCCATGAACTATTAACTTAACGAATCAATAAATTAAACATAACTAAAATAGGCAAACCTGATTAGTAACCACCCGATCGCACCACTACCCAGAAAAATCTGACAGGAGCAAATCAATATTAGGCTTTGGCACACCAGGTAGATCTTCAAATAAGCTGTCGCACCCCATAGCGATTTCATTTCCTGCTAGACAATTTCAGGATTAAGAGATTAGGAAAAATCAATTACTTGCACGCCGCCATGGCATTGAAATTTCTCATAGAAGTGGCAGATATCGCACACACCATCAGGCAAAGTGTGATTACACTAGTGGACAAGCACGGGACACACCCACCCACAGTGATTTGAATATAAACATACCGATCAGCATTCTTGGAATAGTGTATTAAATATGATTCCACAACAAGTTTTAAATAATGAGAATGCCTCAACCAGAACGTCTAGCGAGTGAATGGTACTGGATCCCGATTCACAGATTGAAGGTAAAAAATTCATAAGATTGTTTTTCAGATATTAGTAACTTCGCAGATTTTTAATCAATTTTTATCAATTTAATTATTCATAAGTTCAATACATGGTTACATTTTTGAAAATGTATGAGCATTTACATTTAACTTTAATTGCAAATTTCTAATTAAAATTTTTGATTTTCTATTAGCCCTTTAAAGAATGTGGCAAATAGTTATGCCACCAAAATTTAAATCCTTTTCATCGTTAATTAACACGTTTTCCTAAACATTAGGCAGAATTATAATTGACCATCCATTGTAGACTAAAATATTTTTCTCAACTCTACAAACTGAATCAAATTATGTGTTTCTTAAAATTTAAAATATAATGCCTTATAAAGAGTTATGTCAAATGTAAAAAGTATGAGTTATAACAGCGTGAGGTTTATTTCACCAACATTAATCGGTGCGATGGGATTTTGGATGATCAATCTAACAAGTTACTTTTATTGACCAAAATTATAATTATAATTATAATTAAAATTACGCAATAACAATAATGTAAAAGGGGAAAAACCTTTGTTATTACAAACGTCTAAATAATTCGGGCAGAAAAAAAATAGTGATTAGAGATGGAAATCCAGTAACCTGGTTGTTTTTTTTCTTTTTTCGTACATTCGGTATCTGAAATGGAGTGAATGAACCAGTGATATCGAAATAAAATCAAACCCGGTATCTTGTGCCTCGTGAGCCCGAATAATTGATAAGAGATTATTATTTTGCAAAAATCACAACAAGCAGCATAACTAGAAAAAATTATTTTTACAATTTTTAATAAATAAATATCAGAAATATTGTACGAAGTATTCTTTATTAAACTTTATCAAACTAGGTTCATTAAATTGTATTACAACTTGCAATTTTTTAAAAAACTAACTTTGAAATTCAACAATAAAGAATTGTAATATCAAAATAGCTAAATCCGCTGAGTCAATTAAACAAGGGATATCTATATACATGTATTAAAAAATTTTCCTTATTTTCCCTACTACTAGTTTGTAATTATTTCCATATTAAATGAACTCTTCTAATCACAATCTTGTTCAGAAAAATCAGGGCCAACGACTTATGTTCCTACCCATATCGCCGATCGATGGAGGCAAGCATGGAGACGATTCAGACAGGAAAGATGCCCCGAGTTCCCCCAACCCGTCCCCAACAGATCAGCGGGCGATCGGAGAGACATAACAATACTTCCTGGTTATCTGAACAACAACCGGAGGAGTGGAGTCCGGCTCAGGAGATCCATGAGCATGCCTCCACCTCCTCGATCGCCTCGTAAGCCATCAACGACAAGTGGATCTGCAGGTGGTCCGAGCCCGTCAATATCTGGAGAACATCGAAGAAGATATTGTAGTTGGCCGGATCGCCGTCGCCTACAGCCACCCACCACCGTGTAACCCGACGCATAGCCGTACCGATGGAAGAACGGGCGAACACCAGGAGGAATCCCAGGGCCCAAGGCTAAGCGAGTTCGAAACACGAAACGACACGTGATGATATTTTCAAACTGCTCCCCGGAAGAATGGGTGGAGAGGGGTTTTACGGACCTCTGATTCCGTTGTGCGACAGTCGCGGACGACTTAAGTTGACCTATCGTAATTAATTCTGCCTGAAATTAATGGCTTGTTATTTTAGCTATTAGTTTTTTTTTGTTTGGTTGGATAACATTTTTTTTTGTTTAACGACATTCTTATTTAATAATTCGGTAATAATAACTAACCACCTAACGTCATAAATTATAGCAATGGACTCCCTACAATTACTACGGACGGAACTGGCTCGTGCCCAGCAAACCAACAAAAGCTCTATACGACCAAATCATTCAATTAACTCGGGAAATTCATCAAACGAAAGCCACCTGGGTGGACCCGACTAAGATCAAACCACTACGTCAAGGGCTCACCGTTGCTCAAAAAGGGTGGGCCGATGAAAAGCAAATGAATCAAAATCTCCGAACACAGATATGGGGGTTGGAGGTTGCCCTGTCCACCAGTCAGGAAGGAGCGGCCGTAACTTACCCTCTCGTTTTTGCCCCGGCTCAGTTAGCTTACCGTGAGTCGGTGGCCACTCCACCAATGGCCTCAACCCCAGCTACAACAATAACCACTAGCTATCGTCCAGGACTCAAGGAACGAGCCAAACGCCGAGCCGCGCGATTGTTAAATAGGCCTAAATAACATTCAAATGCGTTGTAGTCTGTGAATGATACATGTTTTGTTGTATAATTACATCAGTATTTTGTATGCTTTAGTCCAAAATCATGGTAGAATCCCTGTTATTTCATATTAAACTCCAACTTTAAAATTCACGACCTAAGGGGGACCAATCATCAAAAAATCGAGCATACGTCTTCTAACGACAGCTCGTTGGACCCAGGAATTGTCCGATCAATTACAGCATTAGTAAAAGCGCTCACTTTTTGCGGACAATCCACCCACTCGAACACATTTCCAACGTTGCCAAGCAATGGGTGCCGAGTGGTAGCTAGGAACATTTATATGGCGTTACTGGGACAACCATGGGAAGATTTAAACAAACATTAACACCCCGTAACCCACCAATTAATAAAATCGATCAACGCATGCAGAGCAAAAAGAAACATATGAAATAAAATAAACTGCCAAAACCTTGCAAAATAAGGTATAGAAAATACATAGGCAGAAGCGGCGACCAAGAAACAAAATTTTAAAGGCTAAAGAGAATATTGTATAAAAATAACAATAAAAATAGATCCAATAACAAAAAATTAATATACCAAAAAATAAAGAAAAATACATAAAAATTACAAAAATATTTTAAAAATAATAAAAAATAATAAAAAGCCCTTAAAATGGCGAGAAATCGCCTATTGGTCGCACACACGCATAAAATTACTATATAAACAGTGACCAAATTCATTATTTTCAACTTTACAATTCTGCAACATAACTATCACCAGTTTTATTCAAATTTGAATGATTACTTTTTGGAAGTAAGAATTGTGATTTTTGTTTTTATTTCTTTAATTTTATGTTAATGTAAATTTTAAGTTAATTTAATTTTTGATGTTCATCAATATGCTTTTGTTTTCGATAACTCATATGAAGAGGTCCCGATAAATATTTTATACTTACGTATTGAAATAGATCTCAATAGGATATGTCAATGATCCGGTTAACTAGTTAGCTTTCGTTAGTTGCGGTTGCTGGCCGCGGACTCTTAATAACTCGGTTGTTCGCGGCGAGGCCTGGTCGTAAGACGCAGGACTTTACTCGCAGGGCACCGTTTTATCACTCGTAACGGCTGATGGAAGCGTCGGTCGAGACGAGCAGAAATTAAAATCACGAAAATGGCGTTATTAGTTAAGGGAATCAAGGGTGATCGCTGGCCGATCATTAAGTGAAATTTTATTAAACCCTCTTCAATTATAATACGACGGATTAGCTAGGGATAGGATGTAAATAGTAAAGTCAAATGCCTTGTTGTAAAAGTGAATGCAGGAAGGTATCAGAAAAATAGCATAATAGAGGAAAAACTAAACCACATGCATGCTATCAATTAAATCAGATAGGCACTAGTAAAGATACAAACAAAGATCACGCTAAAACACTGATGAAAATTGTCACACTTCATATGGAACTAACAAGACTATTATGAATAGGCTTAGTTTTTCCTTAAGTACAGTAATACCAATAGCTATGGAATATCATAAAAATCTCCGTTGTCAAATGTATGACCAATTCTTCGCCGACGATATGGCTATTTACATCAAAATAGGAATCGAAATACGCAGACATAGTTTCACAAATCGACACTCTACTGTTAGAAAACAACGACCAGATTAAAAGTCCTACCATTCCAAGTAGGGAATTTCAGCAAACACCGCAGTTCTAAATTGGCTAACAATTTAAAATCAAACTTTACTGATCAACATAAATTATACAGTAGCTTTGTTGACGTAGGCCAAGTCACTGACCACCGCCTACTACTAACAATTATATGACAAAATCTAAATTAATCGCTTTAAATAGCGTAGCAATTCACCAAAACTACAGAAATCAAGTGATAAGATTAGAACAGAAATCTACTTAAAATAATGGAAGGAAACCTATAGAATCAACATTAAATGATAAAAATTCAAATAAACTTGAAATTTATCTCCACCCTATGTTGCAGTTTCGTGAAAGTCAATCCCTTCAATCCAGCAATATTTTCTTTTGAAAACAAGTATAAATATTCTGGAAAATAAATAACATCCACCAGCAGTTCCAATTTCTCAATAACTCTCTTTCTATCGAATGTTTTGATTATCTGTTTATGGTTTCCTTTTCACAACTGCCAAGGATTCCCCGAATCTCTCCCGCTCCGTCCGTAGTGTCAATGACTCATAAGATCGAGAATTTAGAACGAGAGAATGCCATTCTTAAGGAAAAATATTACAAAGTTAAGGGCACTTGGTGCTCACCGGAAACAACCAAGGGGCTCTACCAGAATATTTCACAACTCTCTCGAGCCCGCGACGATTTAATTATTGAGAACCTGAGCCAGCGGATTACTATGTCCGAGCAGAGTGCTGCGCTCCGGCAAATTTTCACCGAAAGAGAACTCCAAGCTCGTCTGCCGAGCAGAAGATTGGCACAGGAATTAGATATAATTCCCGCCTATCACTTGCCAACTCAGGTGGAAGCTCAAATGTCCTGGCCAAAATCATCCATCGGTTATCCCCGAGAATACCCCGGGAAACCGACGACACAAATCCAACAGGAGCCACCGCCGGAGACAGAGACTCAGGGCTTAAAATGCCCTGTTATAGGCCAATCTACAACTTGATGAGCCTTCGGATACGATGGAGTATCAAAGTGCTTTCTCTGAGGAACATAATTGTCCTACCTCCGATTTAGAAGTAATATACGCGCCGGTGCAACCTCTCTTTTCGCACCTCTCTTCAACCCAGATCACAATCAGTAGGTCGGGCAACGAGTCTCCTATGTACGTCAGCATTGCGAAACCAAACGATGGAAGAAGCTGAACCGACCAGCGGACGCTCCTCACCACTAATTATTTCGGTGGTCGAGCCAAGGATCGCACAAGGGAGAGATTCGAGATACTCCATGTCACATTCGGCCGCAAGATGTTCCAAGCGTCGTTGTTTGCCCGTGGACATCGACGGGGACGACTGATCAGGCCTCTCTGATGGATTGTGACAATATCGCCAATTCTTTGTGATTTTACATTAGAACATTCTCACAAACTATTGTTGTTTTTTTTGTTGTTCGCTAAAAAATAAAATGTACTGTCTATCAATATATTTCATAAATTAAATATTTGTAAATCCCAAACTTGATTTAATTGCGGAGTAAGAGTCGGTTTAATCTTAATGGTAGCCTTAATTAAATTAATGTATAAATTTTCTTCTCGTGACAAATAATTATTAACTAAAATACTGGTTTAATTTCGCTATAACCTTAGAAGCTATAATTTAAATGTATAGACTGATTAGTAATATCTGATATTCGATGCCTTCCCAATCCAGTGCATAACCTAAACGCAAGGAACCAGGTATATTCCATAATCAGGATGACATAGAACAACGCGTAAGACTTTCTAGCGGCCGGTTTGAACCAGCAACGAAGGTTATTCGAGGAGTAGAAATGGCAACAGTGCTCACCTGCTTGAATAGCATTCGGCTATCATACACATTACCAACATGGCTTTACCAACAAGGGTGTATGATGGTAATCCGTAAATTGTGTGGTGTGCGAGGGAAATTGAACCCTAGAGAAGGAGAGGCATGTGATTTAGCGGAAGTTATTAGTCAATGGTAATAAAGTTTTCCCACTACACAAACAGAAGGAAAAAATGTAAAAGATTTAATTGAAGTGAAATAATGAGACTTAGTAGAACGCAAATCTTGCATGCCATTAATAGATAATTTCTGTATTTTTCGGTTAAGAATGAATATATTATTTGGGACGTTTTAATTGAAATTAGCTTTTGAACTCGCTAGAGCGGAGGTTCCCAAGGTGCAAGATAATTATAAACATATCCATATTTATTTACCTATATTCACTCGAAAGAAAGAAGGGTAACCACGGATTTTGTTGTCTAATTATATCTATATAAATGATAAATTTTGGTTTAGGATATTTCCGGAGCTTTTTAGATAAATGTACTAAAATATATTATTAACAGACGGAAGATTTCTTTAAGAAATATAATTTTTGAAAATGTTTATATTATCTTTATTATCTACGTATTCAGATGAAATGCCATTGAAAAGCGTTAACTACCTTTTATAGTTAGTTTGTTTAACGGTAACTTGTGAAACTGACGACTACGGTGAGTTTCAAGCACTAAGTATTTTCACAACCTTTATATAAGGTGAAAACGCCCACAAAGCCCTATGAAGGTTGATATGAATCCTGAGATAAACCATCAAATATCGCCTCTGACATAAGCAGAAGAAACAGCGACGAAAGCCTATTGAACCCTTCACCCGATCCTAGCCGTAATCTGAGTTGAAACTGTGAATAATATTATTATTTTTTGTTAATAATATTTTAAATCTATCTATTAATATAGAAAATACCAAAAATCCGAAAATAATCTTAGTTAGGGCAGGAAACGTCTTTCGTCGCTGTTTTTAATGCTTCTAATTTTCTAAACGAATGAATAACCTTAACCAATGCTCGATGAGTTTAAATAAACGAATCGAAAAAATTATTTTTGTCATCCTGAAATTTTTATTAATTCTATAATGAGCAAATTATGTAAATTGAAATAATGAAAAATTTCTAATAAAAATTGAATATGAAATTAAATCGAACATATTATGAAACATGTAATATATATAAAAATATATAATTCATTGTTTTTACCCTGATTTCGGCTAGGATCGGGCGAAGGGTTCAAACGGCTTTTGTCGCTGTTTCTTCTAGCACAAACACGCAACCGACTACATAAGTCAACTTCGAAATACATTTAGAATTAAACAATATTTAGCTACAAAATTTCAAATACAAAAATAATCAACAAATCCATAATTGTACACCTGCAAATAATCAAGCTGAATAAACTCCGCAGCAAAATACAAATGCATTCAAACTACTGACAAATTACTAAGCAGTAAATATTATCCAAATTTGTTTACATCTACAGCTAGAAAAATGATTCTATCAAACAGGCAAATAAGATAAATAATTAAATGCAAAAAGCCATTTTTAAATCCAAACAAATAAATTAAACTATCAGAAATTTTTAACTATTAAATTTGCCAAGGGTTTCTTTATCAAAAATGAATTCTCCTAATCCTGGACCAACTCGTTTAAGATTGGTAACGAAATCCCCTAATTCTTTAATGGCTTCGACTTGTTCTTCTAAATAATGTTCTAGAAATAAATTATTTAAACACAAATTTTAAGCATAAGCTAGCAACCTTCCAAAAAGTCTGTCAAGTGTGGATCAGAATGATTTGAAGCAACTTTATGCAATTCTAATAACGAGTTTTGAACTTGCTTTTCTAATTCCAAGGCAGCTTCCATGGATTGCAGCCCATCTCCCCAATCAGTTTTGGCTGGTTTCTCCACATCTTGTAGAATAATAGTTCCACCTCTCTTATTTTGATAATTCATAAGTTTTTGAGCATGTTCTCTTTCTTCATTAGAAGATTTACGAAAAAAATTTGCAAATCCTTTAAGAGCAACATCATCCCTATCAAAGTAATAAGCCATGCTTAAATACGTATAGTGAGCATATAGTTCAAGATTTATTTGCCTATTGATACCAGCTTCACAGTCTGCATGAAAATTTTGTCGAATTAGCGACATTCGTTTTCAATGAATCTAGCTCAAATAATTTGAAATCAAAGTTAACTAAACAATAAACATTTCTTACATTTAAATGGGTAAAAGCTAATAATTAACTAATGTATTTAAACAAATGACTAACTTAAAGTGTTAAATGCAAATTTAAAAATAAATTATGTAATACTTTTATTAGGTATTGTATTCTAAATATTACATTATATAACAATACTAAATTAATGATTCAATATAAATTTATGTTGTGATTTTATGAGTAAATTAAAATTTCAAAGTGATGCATGAAAACCATTTTTTTGAATATAAAATATAATTATAAAATATGGAAATTGTATTGTTTTAAAAGAGCGTTAAATTCTCGATAAGCTTAAAAAGTCTTAAACGACTGATTTTTCCATTGTGACAGTTGGTGGGTTTCTAGGTGTTGATATTTTGAAACTATATGGTTGTTACCCAGTCAACCCCATACAAATATCTTTCGCTTAACACTCGGCACACGTTGCTAAGCAACGTTGGAACTGTGTTCGAGTGGGTAGATTGTCCGAAAAAATTGAACGCTATTACTAATACTATAATTGACCGAACGATCCATGGGTCCAACGAGCTGCCGATAGAAGGCCTGTGATTGATTTCAATTTTTAGGTCCCATTATACTCCTATCTCATTCAAATGTTAACCTATACTCTCCTATCATTTATCTTTATGTCCATTTACTTGGTCCCTCTTTAAGTTGTCCGTATTGATGATTTTGCTATGGCCTGTGAACCCTTTGTTATGTAAGTATCTGCACCGTATCTCTCTTACCCTTATCCCTATTATGCCTACAATGTTCTCTATTATTGATACTAGCATTGTCATTGTTACTATTATATGTATTTCCTTTATTAATTGTTACTACTATTACATTTATTATTATTCATATTACTATAATTACCATTATATTTATTATTATTATTATTATTATTATTATTATTATTATTATTATTATTATTATTATTATTATTATTATTATTATTATTATTGTTATTATTATTATTATTATTGGTGGGTTACTGGGTTTTGCTAATTGTTTGAAACGTCCTCGTGTTTACCCCAGCAACGCCATTTAAATATCTTCTAACTACCACTCGGCACCCGTTGCTAGGCAACGTTGGAAATGTATTCTAGTGGGTGGGTTGTCAGCAAAAAGTGAGCGTTATTACTAATGCTATAATTGCTCGGACAACCCCTGGGTTCAACGAGCTGTCGATGGAAGACCTGTGCTCGCTTTGTAAGTCCCTTGTGGGTGAGAAGTTTCGAGACCAAAATCATATTAGTGAGTGTTAAATTCGGTGATGATGTTCCTAGAGATAGACCGACGGTTACCTGACGAAGTGTGAATACTCATGAAATAGCTCCGGGTTTTTAGCATCCCTCAAGTTTTAAAACATCACTTCTAGTAATTGAACAACCTTTATAACTAAATTCACAGATACAACGAATTTTTAAATCAATTGAGTTTATTCGACAGGTGAGCGGCTCTTCGTCTGGCACGCTCTTTCCGCCCCGGCCTATAACTACTGGATAGTGTTGTGGCAGGAGTTACAGCGGGCTTTGGTTTGTTTATTGAGTCGCGATAAGCCAATTGGGATGGGGCGAAGACAAGAAGGTAGGTTACTGCCTCTCTCTCCCGACTGGCGGACAAGGCAACTTCCAACCCCCTTATCTGCGTCCGGAGGTTTTGATTTAATTGCCGTTCATCGGCCTAGCCCTTTTGAGCGGCGGTGAGCCGGTGGCGTAGGGGCTTAAGTTTGGCTAGATCCACCCATGTAGTCTTCACTTGGTGGACTTCTCTGGTGAGCTGTATGATTTGCTCATACAGGGCTTTGTTAGCTTGTTGAGCACGGGTTAGCTCTTTCTGCAGTAGTTGAATGGGTTCCATAGCTATAAATAGAGACATTAAATGATTTGTTATAGACAACAACAAAATTTTATACAATAAACAAAAGGGATTCTCTTCACAATTTTATGCAATAAACAAAAGGGATTCTTTTATTAAACATTTACACAAAAAAAATAATCATCTAAAATAACAAGCTATTTATTTAACCAAAATTCACTTAAATCAGGAGTTACATGAAGTCTTTATCATGGGTTGGAAATTCAGGAGGCAGGGAACCTCTTTTCGACCCACACTTCCGGAGAATAACGAGATATGGTCATTACTGGTCGCTTGATGGAGCGAGCCTACGTGGTCTTCGGCCGGTTACCGGAAGAGGCCTGGCGTGGTGGTGGATGCCGGTACCTGTTGGCAAATCGACCAGCTAATAGGTCTTCTTCTACGTTTGCTAAGTATTGGCGCGCTCTGCTTACCTGTACATCCACCTGTCGTTGATGGGCTTCTAGTTGTTCTAGGAGATGGTGGGCATGCGCGTGGATTTCTACGACCAGGCTCCACTCTTCCCCTGGTTGTTCGGCCAGCCATCGGTCGTGGTTATTTTCGGTTGAGTCAGTTAGTTGAGGCTTCGGTGGGGGGAACTCGGGATTTCTCTCCTGCCGGAATCGTTCCCATGCTCATCTCCACCGATCGGCAACCGAGGTGGGGACACACATCAACGGTCTTGGATTTTCTGAGCGAGGAAAATTCATCATTATCATTATGTTGGGCCAGCACACCAACAGCCTTGAGAATTGTTTAAATGCATCAGTAATACAGCAAGAAAACCCAGCACCAAGATAACTTAAAATACAATATACAACACCAATTAAACACTTTAAAATCTGAGAGAATATAAATAAATATAAAATCAAAAACATAAAAGTAAAATAAAATAAATACAAAATGCATCAAGAACCGCACGAAATCTACATAAAAAATAACATAATAACAAGAAAATTCGACCGTAAAATGACCATTTATATAAAAGTAAAAATTAATGAATTAAATGAATAAAAATAAAATATTTTTGGATGAATAAATTTAATTAAAAATGTTAAAAATAAATTACCAATTTAAATTAAGAAATAAATAAAAATTTAATTTAGATAACATAAATAATTTCAAAGTCGAATTTTGTTTAATCGCAATAAAACTAACACGCAAGGTTAAGGCCAAATTATAGGTATAAATACCGATGTGTTTTCACAAATTTTCAGTCTTATTTTTCGGAGAGAAAATTTCATTACAGAACTGTATAACTGGTTGTATAACTGATTGAGAGCCGTGCATTCAGGTAATTAACACGGGTAAGTGTTTTGCCTGAACACGATCACTCTCAACTGGTGCAAGATTATTAATTGATTTTTTCGAAGGGAATTGATGGGTAATTTTTCAATTGAATTTATGTATGACTTTTCAGATCGAATTGATGGATGATTTTTGTTTTTCAAATTGAAGTTATGTATAATTTTGTTTTTCCAATTGAATTTATGGATGATTTTTTGAATCAAATTTGTGGGTAATTTTTCAATTGAATTTATGGATGATTTTTCAGATTAAATTTATGGATAATTTTGTTTTTCTAATTGAATTTATAGATGATTTATCGAATTAAATTTATGGGATTTTCGAAGTAAATTTTATGGAATGGATACAATGAATTTCAAATGTATGTAGCCGATGTAATATGCTGAATAAATATTTTATATCTACAGCCTTAGTGCATCGAAACTTTTATTCCAAATGCTATGGTAAAATATTATTTGTTATTTTCCGGCCCACAGCCAACACATAACGCAAGAAAGCAAAATCTACATAGTACAGATTTGTGTAAGAGCGTGGAAAATCGCCAATGATATGTACCCGTGAAGGCTCAGCGTGCGGAACGCAGGAGTTGGAACGTCAATATTATCGGTACATAGGGGAAATTGGAGGGTAAATGAGTAGTTTATTGGCTGCTCCTTCACCATCCGTTTTCTGTAAAATTTACATAAATTTTTAACAACAATCGGCTCAAAATCTCTAACACCGAGTAGTCCAGTGGGCACTCATTAACTATGAAATGAACATAAATAGATCTTAAGGACAAAAAGAGGGAATGAGTAGCGGGGAAAATTGCGAAATCGTTGCAACAGTTAAAATGAATAGCCATCGGAAAAGGATTAATCCGAACGACCAAAATCATGAAAAATAATGTTTTTAAATAAAAATTAAAATAAATTAATTTGAGTTGAGGCGGAAAATATGGGCGGGACGCTGCTCAAATTTTCCGAACTAATTCAAATACTTAACAAAAATAGTAACGCAAAAATGGAATGCGAAAAATAAGGGCGGAACGCTGCTCAAATTTTCCAAGTCAATGAAAATACTTTGTCGAAAACTGTAGAATAGGGATGAACCGTAAAATAAGGGCGGAACGCTGCTAAAATTTCCGAATTTACAAAAATACTTTATCAAAAACCGAAAGATACGGAAGGATTACAACAAAAAGTTTTATATAAGAAAAATATTTTTTTTTAACGCTGAGGAATAAGGACGGATCCCTACAAAATCTTGATAATAATAACGATAATGATAAGGGTAATGATAGTAATAATAGTAATATTAATAATAATAATAATGGTAATAATAATAATAATCATGGTATTTGTAGTAATGATTGATAATAATTATGATAACAATAATAATAATAGTAATACTCATAGTAACAATAACAATAAATATAATGGTAGTTATAGTTATAAAAATATTAACAAAGGTATTAGTAGTAACAATTAATAAGGGTAATACATATAATAGCAACAATGATAATGCTAGTAATAATAATGGGAAACATTGTAGTTATAATAGGGATAAGGGTGAAGGATATAATGTGGGTGTATTTAACACAACAAAGGGTGTACAGGCCAAAGAAAAATCTTCGACATTATTTTTATGTTTATTATTTTATATGTAGTTGCTTTTCTCTCATATTTTGCTAGGTTTAATTGATGTTTTCATGGGTTTGATTTTAAAGTTGTAGGTTAAATTTGTATGTGTGTTACCGATTCATTTAAACATTTTACAAGGCCGTTTGTGTTCTGGCCCAACATTATTATTATTATTATTATTATTATTATTATTATTATTATTATTATTATTATTATTATTATTATTATTATTATTATTATTATTATTATTATTATTGTTATTATTATTATTATAATTACTATTATTATTATTATAATTATTATAATTATTATCATTATTATTAACAAATTTTTGTGTATGGATTCGTCCTTATTCCCCAGCTTTAAGAAAATATTTTACCTATATAAAAATTTAGCCGTAACCCATCCTTATTTTATAATCTTCGATAAAGTATTTTTGTTAATTCGAAAAAATTTTAACAGCGTTCCACCCTTATTTTACGGTCTTATCCGATATCTTATCAATCACTGAGCCGTATTCTACTTTTATTTTGCTATTGTTGATAAGTATTTTAATCGATTCGGAAAATTTGAGCAGCGTACCGCCCTTATTTTACAGTTTTACGATAAATGTTTTAACTATTTCCAAACATTTGCGCAGTGTTCCGCCCATATCTTTCGTCTCAATTCAACATAATTTATTTGATTCTTAATTATTATTTAAAACATTATTTTTTCCTGATTTTAGTCGTTCGGATTAATCTTTTTCCGATTGCTATTCATTTTAACTGTTGCAATGATCGCAATTTTACCCGCTACCCATTCCCTCTCTTTGTCCTTATGATCTATGTATGTTCATTTAATAGTTAATGAGTGCCTACTGGACTACTCAGTGTGAGTGATTTTTAGCCGATTGTTATTCGTGATTTTAGGTCTATTTTTCAGGAAACGGATTGCGAATGAGCAGCCAAAATAATACTTCCCCACCTCCCAATTTCCCTTATAAATGGACAATATTGACGTTCCAGCTACTGCGTTCTCACGCCGTAGTCTTCACGGGCACGAACTATTGGCGGACTTACACCGCACTTACACAGTTCGATGGTTATGTGTAATTTTACTATCTTGCGTTATGTTTTGGCTGTGGACCTAAAAAGAAATAATAAATAAATTTTACCACAGTAGTTGAAATAAAAGCTTCGATGCACCAAGGTTGTTGGATGAAAATATTTATTTAGCGTATTACAATTGGCAATACATAAAAGCGTTGTGAGTATTACATAAATACCATTCGTAAAATCATTGTGCACATTCCATAAATTCAAGTTGTAAAATCATTGTGCACTTTTCATAAATTTCAGTCGAAAAATCATTGTGCACGTTCCAATAAATTACAGTCGTAAAATCATTGTGCACATTCGATAAATTCAAATCTTAAAATCAATTCAATAATCATACACTAGTCGAGAGTGGTCGTGTTCAGGCAAAACACTTACCAGTGTTAATTGCCTGAATGCACAGCTCTCAACTAGTTATACACACCAACTAATTTTCTGAAAAACAAAGACTGCAAGTAAGAATGAAATTTTTTCTCCGAAAAATAAGACTAAAAATTTGTCAAAACACATCAGTATATATACCTATAATTTGACCTTAACCTTGCATGTTAATTTTATTACGATTGAACAAAATTTGACTTTTAAATTATTTGTGTTATCTAAATTAAATTTTTATTTATTTCTTAATTTAAATTGGTAATTTATTTTTAACATTTTTAATTAAATTTTTTCATCCAAAAATATTTCATTTTCATTCATTTCATTCATTAATTTTTACTTTTATATAAATGGTCATTTTACGGTCGAATTTTCTTGTTATTATGTTATTTTTTATGTAGATTTCGTGCGGTTCTTGATGCATTTTGTATTTATTTTATTTTACTTTTATGTTTTTTGATTTTATATTTATTTATATTCTCTCAGATTTTAAAGTGTTTAGTTGATGTTGTATATTGTATTTTAAGTTATCTTGGGGCTGGGTTTTTGTGCTGTATTACTGATGGTTTTAAACAATTTTCAAGGCTATTTGTGTTCTGGCCCAACTCAGTTACATCCAACTGGGTGGTCGTCCACAAAAGTCAACACTATTACTAATACTGTTTTTCCTCGGATTCAACAACCTGCCATGGTCACATACACCACGAAACATTATAGGTTAATTATAAGAATTCTTCTTTTACTTCATTTATTTTAACTTTTGAATGATACTTGTATAAATTGTTATCCTATTGGTGGGTACTGATAAGCAACCGATTAGATCTTGCGTAAGCCTTCATACAGAATTCCTATCTAGTACGAACTTAACAAAACATTACCACTAGAAACCTGTAAAAATGATGTTGGTATTATAAAGTCTGCTGAATTCTCGATTTTTAAACATATATTATACAATAAAGTTAGTAGTAGTGGGATTGCGGCCCGCTAGCTCACCAGCCCGCTGGCTCACATACCCCCCCCGGCACAATTTTTTTTTCTAAGTTCAAAAGTACAAGTTTTTGTAGAACAAAGACAGTGACTCATCAAAAAAATTTCAAGGTCATTTAAACATAGACCATGACTCATTCAAGGTCATTGGATGACTCATCATAATCTCTCAAGGTCATTGGATGACTCATCATATTTTTTCAAGGTCATTCGAATTTTCACAAGGTCATTGTATTTTTAAACATTTTTTAATATAATTTACTACTTATTTTTATAAGTAATGCTTTAATATTTTTTAATTTTAATTTTATTATTATTATAATTTTTTCAAGGTCATAGTATTTTTAAACATTTTTTATTATAAATTTACTACTTATTTTTATAAGTATTGTTTTAAATATTATTATTTTATTATTATTTTTATTATTATTTTACTATTATTATTAAAAGTTAATTTAATTTACTACTTATTTTTATAAGTAATGCTTTAATATTTTTTAATTTTAATTTTATTATTATTATTTTCAAGGTCATTGAATGAGTCATAATATTTTTCAAGATCATTTGAAAGTAGGTCAATGTCATAGTATTTTTAAACATTTATAATTTTAATATACTACTTATTTTTTATAAGTAGTGTTTTAATGTTTTTTAATTTTTGCTCTATTATTATTATTCTTATTATTATTATTATTATCACTAAAATTATGATTACAAGTTTGTATTATTATAATTTTCATTATTATTTTATATAAATTTTCAACAAAGTATATAAAATTAATATTGAATAGAAAAAGTTTGTTCAATTGTGGTTCATAGTATACAGGGATAGAACAATTGTAAATGTTTGTAAAAAGTTAAAGAAAAATTCTATATTTTTAAGAAAATATGTGCAAATAAATATCAAAACTAATTATGGCTCAAATGTGTTTGTTAAACCACCGATATGTTACAGTGTTTATGGAAAAACTTGAATAAAAATATGTGTTATTTTTCAAATATTTATGAAATATTTATTTTATGGCTAATAATGTGTATGTGTTAAATCATAAAAATAGTTCAATATTTATGTAAAGTTTGAGATTGTTAAGAGAATGTATATAATTTATGATACACGCGTGCTTTAGATTGAAATATGTGTGTTTGTTTTAACGATATAAGAAAAACTATGGACAATTTTTAAGAAAATACACGTAATTTATGATTATCATGGGATTAGAATTTGATTAAAGTTATGAGAAAGTTGTTAAATTTGAGATAAAACTGATTACTTTGTAAATAATGCTATTACTTTGAAGAAATTTTAAAATAAGACCTTCAGAAAATCGGTAAGAAAATAGTAGTTATTGAGTAATACTTATTAAAATTACCAAAGTTTTATAATTTTTGACAAGTCTTGATAGATCTTTAATAAAATTTGTTAGTACTTTGAATAAGAATTAAAAAAAAAGTTTCAACATAGTAGCAAATTGTAAAGAAAATAGTACTTATCAGTTAATTAATTAACTAAGTTGTAAAATAATTGAAAAAAGTTGTTAGATTTTTGAAAATTTTAAGATTGTTAGGTAATTGTTCTAGGTACTTGTTGAATGAAAATTAATGTATTTTGTCAACAGCTAATAGTTTTTAATCGTACAATTTCTCTTCATTCCTGGAAATAATCGTAAATATTTAAATTATTCAGAAAATTGTCAATAACAACATAAGTAATGGATAACATAAATTTTTTAAATACTAATCACTTTTAGTTTTTAATTAAATTACAAATATAATAATAAAATCAAATAAATACTTGAATACATGAATCGAACAATTTCTTAGAACTGAACACGTATCGCATATGTTATTCAGATTTCAATAATATCATTAAAATTAACCAAAATCTTATTGTTATATTTTGATAACCCTTAAGTCAATGAAAATGTATCGATTTCACTAAGTATCCATCTTTTGACATTGATATCCAACCGAATAAATCACCATAAAAATATCATAAATTCCCCCTCTTAACCTATCGTTTCTACCTAAAATAATATAAAATTTACTCTCAACCAATCATCTCTCTTTAAATGACAATAATCCCTGCTATATTCATTATTTTCATAAAAATCACCGACTTATATCGATATTCAACCGAATAAATTTCTTGAAATCCCCTTAAATAAAATTCATCTCTTGACCAATCATTTTCCATCAAATAACAATTGTTCCAGCCATATTCATTATTTTTCATAAAACTCCCAATTTAGATAATATTTACCCTTTAAATAACAATATTTAATCATCTCACCCTCTTAAAAATGACAAAAAACCTGTTCTTAATCGACTATTTTCACTAAAATAAATTCCACTCTTGACCAATCTTTTCCCATCAAATAATACTTTCCCCTACTTTACCATATTCATTAATTTTATAAAAATCACCTATTAAATAACGATACTTAACCAACTCAACCCCTTAAAAATATCAACAAATCTGTTCTTAATCGATTATTTCCCCTTAAAAGATCATAAATTCTCTTCTTAGCCAATTGTTTCCCCCTAAAATAAAATTTACTCTCAACCAATCATTTCTCTTTAAACGACAATATTCCAAACTATATTCAGTATTTTTCATAAAAATCACCGACATATCGATATTCAACCGAGTAAATTTCTTGAAATCCCCTTAAAATAAAATTCCTCTCTTGACCAATCAAATTACCTTAAGATTATCATAAATTCTCCTCTTAACCAATCATTACTCTTTAAATGACAATAATCCCCGCTATATTCACTATTTTCATAAAAATCATTGATTTATATCGATTTTCGGCCGAATAAATTTCTTGAAATCGCCTTAAAATAGAATTCATCTCTTGACCAATCATTTCCTCTTAAAAGATCATAAATTCTCTTCTAAACAAATCATTTCACTTTAAATGACAATATTTCCACTCTCTCAAAAGATTTACACACATATTGATATCTATCTGAACAAATCCTCTAAAAATATTATAAATTCCTCATCTATATTCTCCATTTAGAAAATATTTACCCTTTGAACACAGATATTCAACCAACTCAACCCTTTAAAAATGACAACAAACTTGTTCTTAATCGAGTATTTCCCCTTAAAATATCATAAAATTTACTCTTAACCATTCATTTCCATTGAAATAACATTTTCCCCCACTGCACCAATAATATACATATTTTTTAAAAAACCTACAAGGTAAAATTTCTTTAGAAATCTATGTTTAACCGACTCTACTCCTTAAAAATCCATCATTCGAATCATATTTACTATATGTATTCAACCAATCAAATTCCCTTAAAATTATCATAAAAATCTGAATTTTACCAATAAAAATAAATTTTCTTTAAAGTATTACAAAATTGTTATCGATACCCATCATTTTCCATCGAAAATCACCACAATTTTGTTCTGGCAACAATTTCAAGCAATTATAAAATTCATCAAAAATGACATAAATCGAATAAAATCTATGTTTTCCACATAAATTAAATTATTGTAAAATCACAAAATATATATCATATTGCTCATTAAAATTAATCAGTAAATCAAGTATAAATTCAATAAAAATTACCAGTCAACCATTAGAGATAATTCAATGATTTTCAAAAGTATACTGATAACCACACTGAGCATCCCCTTAAAAATCTCTAAATTATACTATTTTTGTGATTGATATCCATAAAATCAATATTAGAATTGAAAATGAAAGTAATTATTGATCTCTTTTTTTACACTGTAAAATCAATTAAAATTTTAGGTTTCACTAAAATATTTTTAAAAATTAACTGATTTAATCAACTATTTAAATAGAACATAAAATTATAATTAAAATATCATTTACTATTCAAAATTTATCAGTCAAATTGGATTCTAATTGGTAAATAATTATCTTAAATAGATGTTTCATAAATATTTTGATCATAAATTTAACTTTTATTTAAAATAATCCTAAAATCAAGTCAAATCTAATAAATTAAGAAGAAATTAATTGTTTCTAAAATTATAGATTTACCCTAATTTCTTCAATAATTTCATTAAAAACATAATCAAACGCTAAATCTATTAAAATTCAAAAGAAAACCATAAAATTCACAAAGATGATTAAAATTTACTAAAATAAATACCTCGTAAAACTAGATATCACTTAAATTATCATAAAATTTCCCAAAAAGCTCTAATTGATTTACATAGCCTAAAATTATTTTATTTTTGTCGAGTACAACCTAATCTATTGAAAGATGTAATTTATTTAGTTAAATTTTCATTGAAAATAACAAGTCAACAAATGGAATTTTAATTAGTAGAGATTATATTCTATAAAGAAAATTTTCAGTGAAGAAGTAATATTGGTGAGAGAGTACATTAAGTGACTAAAATCGTTGAAATTACTGAAAGCAGTGGGATAGCTGAATTTATCTACTAAATAGATGAAATATCAATTGATATATTAAAAACTTACAATGGTAATATACTTTGAATGGAGAAAATATACATCGAAGAAGAAAATATTCATTGAAGAGGAAAAAACATTCATTGAATAAGGAAAACATTAATTGAAGAGAGAGAATATTCATTAAAGAGGAAAGCAATCATTAAAGTGAGAAAATATGAATTGAAGCTAACAAATATTCAGTGAATCGAGAATTGCTTATAATAAATTAGTCGGTAAAATTTCTCAATGATGAGATGAAATATCAATTAAATAATGGGAAATACTTGAAATTAACGGAGTCTGAATTATTCACAGATCAAAAAATATACTTAAAAGATGAAAATATTTACTGAAAATCAATTGTACTTTAAGAGTGGATTAATTACTATTATATTAAATTAAAAATTATTAACAATTGAGTAGATTTCATCGGTTAATTATATTTAAATAGGGATATATATTTTGATGGATATTTTTGCGCGGAAGAATAGTTATTAAAAACAATAACCGTGCGCGTATACTAATTCGGCGAATATTCAACAAATACGGCGAAAATTCAAGAAATCTGACGAATACACAAATCCAACGAATATTCAATAAATCCGGCAAATTTAATATTCATATATATATCTTATATATAGAATATATACAAAAGCCGAAATTAGTATAAAATTCTGTTGAAAAAATATAAAATTTAAGATGTGACGTTACAGTTCTTAAAACCCCCTGATCCCAGAAATTTTCCAAAATCGATTTACGCAAAACTTATAGCCAAATATATGTGAATCCCGAAAATATTCCAAAAACGACAGAAATTCACCTTTTGGACTGTTTGAATATGTAAAAAGCTTTACGGTTTAAGCAAAGCAACATAATCATTCCAGTGCCATATTGACCAAGTACTTAGCGGGCTTAACTTTTATAGAGCATATTTATACGATAAGCTGGTGTTTGTCGAGAATGAATCAACCCATTTCACACGCCTTCAACAAATCCTGTCACGTCTACACGATAACAACCTCACCACAAACCTAGAAAAATGAAGATTATTTGTAGAAGTCAAATTTATGTGACATTCAATAACATTCACCTCAAGGTTTTGCACCGTGACCTGAAAAACTCGCAATTATAAAAGATATATAAAGTTACCAAAAACTGTCACTAACTTACGCAGCTTTCTTGGTACAGTGAACATTTACCAGCGAGTTCCTTAAAGGACGTCAGGACATTTAGTCCCAGTAGCCTAACATTATATAAATAAATTTGTACAATATTTACCATTTCTCCACTGAAATCAGGCTCACAAGTGGAGAGATTGAAAATGTTTATCCTAAATTTGAGTTTTAGGTCTCAAATTTTATCAGTTGCTTATGTAAATATTTTTGTAAAAATAATTTCTTCGACATTTCCTTCTTAATGGAAAGCTCTGAAAACAATCTGAGAATTATCTGATAGTAGAAAATGACAAATAGATTTGTTTGACTGTTGACAGGACAAACATTCACAAATAAATGCAAATATTTCATTTCAATTGGGACATCCAATTAAATTGTTTTCCTAAACAACATAAATAATCCGTTCTAACAAATTCTTTTCCATTTTCTATGAAGTTCCTCAATCGTTATTCGACATTGAAACCTTACAGAAGAACTGGTGACAGTGAGGAATCTTCGGTAGTGAAGATCAATGTCCGCGGAGTTAGGTTTAAGGTGTTTTGGAATACGATAAAGGAGATTCCCGGCTTGAGTAAAACGATACTTGAAAAGGGTTTGCATAACAAAACAAAAAATGAATATTTTTTCGATCGAGATCCGGAAGTATTCAAATGTGTTTTGAATCTCTGTCGGCTGGGAGAGATGCACATTCCGTGTACTATTTGCGGGCCGCTGTTTAATCGGGAAATCAAAGAATGGGGAATTAGGATGGAAAACAAGGTCGAGTTCTGCTGTTTGATGAATTTGACTAACTCTATGATGAGAATAAAAAATCTGAGAAATTTTGAGAAATTCTTTTATAAAAAATCCGAATCTGAAAGAAATTCGATTAAATGCGTTTCTCATTTCCGGCAGATGATTTGGAAAGTACTCGAACAACCTACCTCAAGTTCACTTGCTTTGGTAAGCTATGAGACCATTTTCTTTATTATTTATTAAGGGATAACCATATTTGTCACAGTTTCTTGGATATTCCTATCTATCAGGCTCTTTTGAGCAATCCCTTTTTAATTTGCATCTGACCTCCTCTCTTTTACATAGGGAGATTGGGACCTCATAATTTATTTTTGCCATTCTTGGCCACAGGATTTAAAGTGAGACCTTCTGTGAAATCAATTTTATAGTAAAAGTTAAGTACATTTTGTAATTCTCAACTTCAACTACTTATAAATAATTGTGTTCTTGAACAATTCCAGCGGAAGCAATTAGCATGCCTAGGGACGCTGATTTCTACTGTTGTGAAAGGTTTATGGTTCACAATTATACATAACAACCACCGCATAGAATAAAAAAAAAATATATAATTAATATGCTGTGAGGTCCAAGGTCAAATATGCTTGATCCGCCTCTGCTTGCTGACAATATTTGGAAGGCAGGTGGTGAGTCATGCTTTATGAATCACGCTGTGATTCATAGCTTGAGTCACCGTTTACCATTTTGAATTTAAACAACAAATGCAGTTTTAAAAGTTTTTTTAAAGCTTCCTTAAAGTTTTTCTAAAATTCTTTGAATTAACTGTTATGGTCATGAAGTTTTATGCGTAGCTACAGTTGTATGTGCCCTATTCAATGGTGCTACTTAAAACTTTGAAAGCTTCTCTTTAAAATACATAATGTTGGGGGTAAAACTTCAACAAAACTGCCGTAGAGGTTTTTTGTGAATTTCTTGAATTTTTATAGGATGCTAACCAACCGGCTATTTACTTGGGAAGATTGTGATCAGATATACTTCCATCGTTAAAAAATGAAGACTTTACCGATGTGGTACACACTCCAAAAGATCCATTTTTTGTTTATAAAATTGTCTTTTAACTCGAGTGAGGATTTTTGTTGATACACAAAGTTGGATATTTTGCTATACAGGCGTATTAGTGAGTCTCCTAGAATCAAACAATCTCATTAAATTTCTTCCATGAAATGCTCTCCTAGGCTAAAAAAATTCGTCTTATGACACAAAGTAAACCAATATTTGTCACAAGAAATGATTTTCTCTAGACATTTTACACTAAATTCTGTCAAGAATAGAGATAAGATCATAACCCCTCTTCACCACAAAGGCTTATCCAACATTACATATCAAGAGCAGCAAATGAAACATAAACGAAATTTTATTTAAGGATTTATTTGTTACAAAATCTTTGAAATTTTTATTATTTAATCAAATTCTAATTGGAAATTATTGAATAATAATCATAATGATAAAACCTTTATTTTAAAAAGCTATTCAATGCGACTTCTAAAAGCAGATTAGTTTTGAGGTTATCTGACTCTTGTCGATACCAAGTAAAAATTTCGGTTGCACACGCTATCGAACCCAGATAACGCATAATTTGACCACTCTCATACAAGGCATCATAAAATATCACAATTCTTTTATACAGATCTTGTCTTATGTATGTAAATTCATTTCATTTCTGATAAACTAAGCCTTGCAGCAACTATTATCATCATTTTTTACGAATAAGGTGTAAACACAAATAAAGTTTATATTGACATCCGAAGACAATTGATCCAGCGTAATATTAAAAAAGATAAAATAAAGAAATTGCCGGAAAAGTTTAAAGGACTTTTAATTGTAAAAATTAATATTTTTTCTTTGGTTGTGGATTTGTTTATTTAGATTATTTTGATGGCACTTTTTTGTCGAAAGTTTAAAAAATGTGTCTTTAGTTTGTAATTGTTTTGAATTTATATGAAAGATTTGAAAGAAATTCATATTTGAAAATTTAATTTAATTATCACATTATGCAAAATTTTGAATAGAAATTCCAATTACTCAAATAGGAGTTGTAGCTGATAAAGCTAAACTCCCTTATAGTTTTGTAGCAATTGACAAATTTTATGATGCCGCAGGCTACACTGACCTAGGGGAAGATGGTTTTTTGAGACGATTATATCTTGGATTGCAAATTAATAACGAAAGAGAAGAAGTACCAGTCGGATTTGCAACATTAGAAACTACTTTAGATTCGAACGCAGTTAATGATCAGCTTTTGAGCAGAGTACTTGGAAATGTTGGTCAATGTGGACAGTTGATTAATATGAGAGTTGTTGGATTTCCTGAGGGTCAATCCAGAGAACTTGCATTCGTTTCATTTCAGAATCATGATGAAGCAGAAAGAGCAATGCAGAAAGATGGTCTAACTAATCGGATCCGACAACATGGTCTAGAATTAACGATAAATGATGATAAAGAACAAAATGACTTTTGGCGTTCGGATGACTAACTGAGTAAAATAAAGTTTTATAGCAATACTTTATTGCTGATTTCAGTATATTGAATAAGTCACACGAAAACCGAAAACCATTGAAATGCCTCCATCACTTTATATGAGCTATGAAAATAATTTGGGGTTAGATGCGCTGTTATTTATGTCATTTGTAGAAATGTTGATAAGTCGTATATAACATAATAAAATAATATTTATAGTTAATTTAAAAAGGACAAATTATCAACATAAAAATTCTAATTTAGATATATTCGGCCGTTCTCTATTTGGCGGTGATGGGATTCTTATTCGTGTTCGTAGTGTCCACGGTCAATTCAGTCCCTTTTACAATTCAAAAGTTGGAAATCAAGAGAAACGTAACGAGTCTACCTTACGTGAAGGCGGATTTCATACAAATCATTTATTACATAACCGTTTCTATTCTCACGTTTGATTTGATTGCACGTACAATCTTCTGTGATAATTTAAGGTCCCACATATGCAGCTGCTATACGATAATTGACGTACTCTCTTTGATACCGTTTTATTACAATCTCATAGCCTCTTATATCGAGACACAAACGTTATTGTTTAGCTTTCCAACTGCAGGAACAAATGATGTAATCAAGGTGTTGGGAATTACCAGTGTTTTGAGGTTTTTCAGGATTTTAAGACAATATCGAGGGTTCCAAGTTCTCCTTTATACTATGAAAGTGAGTGCAAACGACTTGATATTAATGATGGTCTTTGTGATGGTTGCATTGTTGGTTTTCTCTTCCGTGATATTCTACGTAGAAGGAGAAGTACCAGATAGTCACTTTATAAACATTCCAAAATCGTTTTGGTGGTGCATTGTGACGATTACAACAACAGGGTACGGAGATATGGTTCCAAAAACACCATTAGGATTTCTAGTAGCTGGAATTTGTTCTTTGTGTGGCGTACTTTTAATAGCGTTTACTGTGCCTATTTTGGTAAACAACTTCGTTCTTTATTATACACATGCGGCTATGAGTAGCGAGCAGACGATAACCAATTACACGTATAATCAGTTGGAAGGCCACATTAAAAGAGCTCTTGGTAAAGTCAAACAAATAAGAAAGAAATCTAAAAAGACCAAAGGTGCAAATCATAGACACTGCAATTCGAGTTCGGAAAACGTTACAGTATTTACGATCATGGAAGAAAGTGAATCTGTTAAAGGAAACACCAATTACGCAACACACAGACAGAATTGCGCAACGATTGATAACTTTCAGTAATTGTTAAAAGGAATTTTCTCAAAATCATTCGACTTATTTGATTTGATGTTTTTATAGGAATTTAATTATTATAAGAATTTTCAAGTAAATAAATGATCATGTCACAGCTTTATTAATTTTTCTTGACCCCCTTCTCCCAAATTTTGAGACCATCTCTAGAGAAACTGAAGCAGATTATTTAGAAGTCTGGGTTGTCTTTTGCACTTAAATAAGTCTTAAAATATTTACCTAAAAGCTGTACTTCCTTTAGGTTCCGCGTCTGCCTATTGTATGTCTTTGTTGTTCTTGAGTAGACCTGTCAAACACTAGAAATTAAGATTCTAGTACGTGTTCCTATCTCTTCAATTCTGTTAAAAAAACTCTTGTATTTTTACGACAAAAGAAGTTGAATCGTCTTTCTACGTATCCATCAATGGTGGGGCCACACAGCTGCTGACAGCTTTCGTGTTCTCACTACTGAACAACTCATTATTGAATCCGCGTTTGACAGTCATACAGATAATATAACTTATTTATCCAATCATTTTGACTTTTTTTCACAAAACCCAATAACCTATTTAATAATGTTCCATTAAATCTCTCCACTAATCCATCAACGTGAGGCTCATATGCTGTTCTATTTATTTTATCTAAAATATTTGCCACTCCCGAACTTGTTTCACTCAAATCGTTTTACTTTATTCATTGAGTGATTTTCTTTGTATTCCCAGCTTAGAGATTATGTTTTCTACCAATAACTTGACTGCTGCTTCCGATGTATCATCCTTAGTCAGCAAAGCTTCTGCCCATTTAGTAAAATAGTCACTAAAGACAAATCTGTACTTGTTGTCATTAATTGTAATTGGAAGTTTGTATAAAACATTCATTGAAGAAGTTGCTGAATACATCGGATAGTTTGATGATTTTGTAATCTCTCTATTCCTATAAATGCGTTGAACCACATTTTGATATAAGTTTTTAGAATCTCCCAATAATAGTTTTGTAGAAATCTGTTCACTTTGTTTCTAGCTGGTAAATACCCTCCTCATGTTCTATCATTGGTTGCTTGCCTTCAAAAATTGTGTTTCCAACTCACCAATATTAATTGCGGTTGCATGGCATTGAGTGATCGCATTTGAGTCGATGAGTTTCTGATTTTTCATACTTGCTGCAATCGAGGCTAAATATTGGATGGCCTTTTTCGTGTTTTCCATTTTACCAGCTCCAGATTCACCTGTGCAAAGAGTTGATTGCTCTTTGCTATCTTGTAGCATGTTTTTGTAAGCGGTCTCTGCCATTGTATATCCGTGAGGTGGTCTTTCATGACGTTCTCGTTCTTTATACCATTCGATTATTTCATCGTAATAAATTAGAAGAATCTTGTAATTATTTAACGCGGCGCAGAATAATCCACAATATGTATTAAATAATTCACTTTCAGATAATTCAATCTTTTCACCACATAAATTTGAATTAAACTTTTGCTTTTTAACTTTACAAACAAAGATATCTTCAGGAGATGAATCAATATCGTTTCTTTTAATATTCTTTGATTTATGAAATTTACTATTTGAGTCTCTGACTGGTAAAGGTTTAAAGCATGACAATTTATCAGTAGTGTTTTGATCATTTATATTATTATCACTTTTATTTCAAAATACTTTATTATACCTAATATCAAAAAAAGACTCTCTTGGTTCAACATCATCTAAGGTTTCAATATACTCAATTTTTGACTTAATTGCTTTTTCAGCTTTGCTTTTGGACTTTAATATTTTCAGTTCAGAAAAGTTGGATATACTTCTCGGTATGCTCGCTTTTGAATTATTAATTACTGCTGTTTTCCCTGGAGATTCAGAGATTAAAGTATTACAATTTCTATCTTTTACAAATTGAGCAAATAAGATGCTCTTTTACATATTTAGTAGAACAGTACCGAATACCAATTTCATCGTCATTTATATTTAAATTTAAAGAAATTCCGTTTTGGCATATATTAAAGGGCTTCTGAATATTTTCGTTAATAATGGTGGGTTACTGGGTTTCGTCATTTGTTTGAACCATCCATTTGTTGCCCCGGTAACGCCATACAAATATTACTTTGAATGCCACTCGGCACCCGTTGCCAAGCAACGTTGGAAATGTGTTCGAGTTGGTGGATTGTCCGCAAAAAGTGAGCATTATTACTAATACTGTAATTGCTCGGACAACCCTCGGGTTCAACGAGCTGTCGATGGAAGACCTATGCTCACTTTGCAATGTCCCCTGTGTGTGAAAGTTCAAGATCAGACTCATATTGACCAATAGAAATAGAACGATGTTCAGGTGACGTGGTGGGAATACTCTCGACCTTTGAGGATAATCCAATATTATTCATATCTTATAATCTACTACTTTATACTAGTTTCATAACAAATACACTTTTATTTTATAAACAGAAAAGACGATTAAAATTCGCGAGGTTTGTAAATTAGTTCGACGTCAGCATGGTACTAGATCTTTAATTCGGTTGACTGGCTAGGCGGGCAACTCTGCGTCGGGCACGTTCCTTGCGTCCCGGCCGGTGAGTACTTGGCGGTGCGGTTGCTGGGTTCACTGCCCGCGTGGCATTGACGATTGGGTCCCGGTACGCCAATTGAGAAGGGGCGAAGATGAGCGGGTAAGTTACCGCCTCCCCTTCCCGACTAGCTGCCAGGGCGACTTCTTATCCCCTGATTTGTGTCCGGAGACTCTGATTGAGTTGACGTTCTTCTGCCCAACCCTTTTGAGCCGCCGTGAGTCTGAGGTAAAGGGCCTTAGTCCTCTTTGGGTCCGACCAGGTAGACTTGATTTGTTGAGCTTCTCGTGTTAATTGAACTATCTGGTCGAGAAGGTTCGCGTTCGCTCGTCTGGCATGGGCAAGCTCTGTTTGTCATAGCTGTGTAGATGTCATCGCTGCAATAGAAATCTTTTAGTTCCACTATTAACTCAAATGAATCAAAATTACGATTAATATAAAACATAAGTTGCGAAAATTTGTTTACTGATTCATCAAATAAGACGAACAACATTTTTAATTTTTAATTGAACTAATAGTACAAAATCGCTGTCCGTACTTCCATTAATCCGGGAAGTCAGGGTTCTTCAAAAGATTTCCTAACCCCTTCTTCCGGAGAGCAACCTGGGATGACGGCCACTGGTCGCCTTGTGTTGCGGGCCGGCCTGGTCGGATAAACATCGGCAATTCGTCCGACAGCGATGTCGTCTTCGACATTGGCAAGGTACTGCCTGACCTTAACTACCTGTAGGTCGACGTGCCATTGAATCGCCTCCATCGGGCGAGGAGGTTTCGCGCGTGGCCTCGAATCTCCTCCGCCGGATACTGGTTGTCATCTTGCTTGTTCGTCCCAAGGGGGTCCTTCTCCATTCCAAGCAACTGCAGAGCGGTCTGATGCGGTCTCTTGGGTTGAGGCTCCTCGAGGCTTGTTGTTGGACGTACTCGCTTCCAAGCCCGACGCCATTCTTCTGCAACATGGGCGGGAATCCACTCGAGAGGCCTTGGCTTTTCTAAAATACCATTATGATTAGGTGAACCGGTATAACATGGTTTCAAAATATCTTATGTTAACTGCGGCATAGTCTTTTATTCCTCATTTTGAGTATTGACGTCAATGCATCGTCCGTACCGACTCATTATTATGGGGATTATAAGCTTTTATCGACGAATAATTGTTGTGGATGAAAATTTTTCAACTATACTTTCAATGTGTAGCAAAAAAATTGGGAGTCGGATATCTATTTGTTTCTATCCCGCACGAATGTCTGTAGGCCTACTCAAATCGTCGGTGGTCGTTTCACAATTGGTAATGTATGATTCATGAGAAACAAAAATCAGTTGTCAGTCTAAAGTTTAGGTAAGGGTGATACTGGTCTCTGTAAAATTTATACCATGAATATCAAATCAATTTAACATTTACAGAATGAAAATAATCCTCAATTTATGATTTTTTTAAATCAAGATTTATGAAAATAGGAATGACTATCAACTTATTATCTATGAAGTCATCGTGGTTACAAATCCTAACCCTCACGAAAATAATAATGACTATCGATTCGAAAATTATGCGATGAGACAATTATCAACCTTTAATTTATGAGATATCACTAACTATCAATTTACAATTTATAAAATAGTGACAACTATCCATCTCATCATCCACGAAGCAATAGCAACGATACAATCTAGGAAATCAAACGATTTTCAATTTTATAATCCCTGAAATCCTACAATCACCTATTTTTAATTTATGCGGTAATAATAATAACTATCAATGAAATACTATAATCCTCGATTCTAAAATTCATGAATAATACTAACTGTCAATTTTAAGATTCAGGGGAGATAAGAATAACCATTAATTCGAAATTTACGAAATCATGCAACTATCAATTCCTAGAATTTATGAAATAGTGATAACTATTGATTTGAAATTTAATGGAATCAAGTTTAAATCGTATGAAATAATGATAATTTATGAAACAATAATGACTATCCATTTTCCAAATTTAAAAACTAAGAATAGCGAAAATTTATGAATTGAAATTTTAAAATAAGTTACCTTGGGTTGGGGAACTCGATTCCCTTGGTGTTTTTGCTTCTGTCGTCGTGGTTGCTTGATTCATATTTCCAAAATTGAAATTAATAGACTGATGGGTGGGTATTAGTACCTGATCATATAAACCCGAGTGGCTGTGTGCGCATTCGCTGCACTACGGTTAATCCAGAATATTCGCGTGAGAAAATTTTGTTACAAATCATTAATTTTAATCGATATTTTTAGGTAAAGTGTTTATGTCGATAGATGGAATATCTAATCTCGATGATTACGGTAGTTTTCAGTTTATGTAATGAGATTCATGGTTTCCGGTTGATCGTAGCCCTCATTCGATCGATATTTCAGGTGATTTTAATTCTTATTTATCTGTATTTAATGTCGTCATTTTATTTTTTAGTGTATTCCCCAGTTTTTCATATCATCACCTATACTTGTGACGGGATTTGTTTGAGAAGAACAATTCAGGTACGTTTATTTCATTTAATCGTGTTATTATTAACCTATTCCAGGGGAATCCTGGTGTCGATTCGGTCTTGATATGGTTTATCATGGAATTGTAAACGATTGTTAGAGTCTCTTTATGATCGAGTGGGTTTGGAGGGTCTATCAATTCGAACTCAACTTGGGAAGGATAAACGTCTTCTAACGGATCTTCCTTTTTTCTCTGGTTTTGGAATTTTATTATCATGCTTGGCTAATTCCGTTTATTTTTCTAGTGGGTTTAGTGATTTAATTAATTCGCATAATTTTTCAGAGATTTTAGGGATGTTTTACGGGTTCTGTCAATACAGGTTTCTTGCATAATTTTGGAGGGATTATCGTGAAAAATAAAATTGTCTGCTCGATGGGTTTTTATGTCTTAATTCTATTGGATTTAATTCATTGGCATTTTATTATGTTTCCGCCGTTTTATTTCTTTGTCGATTTCAATCATCAACAAGGTCGTTTTATGAGAGTATTTTGAAAAATGTGTTTGCTACGCTTATGGATGTACTCTGATCTGTAGTTATTCGAATTCTCTACCTTACCGTAGATTTAGGGTGAATTGGTTTTAATATCGCAATTATGTAATAGTAATATCAATTTATGGTTTTTTCCCTCTGAATTCACAACAATTTTAAATTTATGGTGAAAGAAGCATTGATTCCCCTGCTAGGATCCCAAAAAAAAAACTGACGCGTCTGATCTCGGATTTAGAATTAAATTCTTTATTTTCTTAACAGTTGAGGTAATTTATGTGATAATGATTAAAACTAAAAATTATAGTTAAGTTGAATTTATTAAGTTAATTTGATTCATATCAACGATTTCGTTTTATTTATTCCCAGTAACTTTTCCCTTTAATAGGCCTTAGACGCATTTTATGTTTATATTATAGTTATTGAGTGCCCACTGGACTACTCGGTGTGATGATTTTAAGCCGTGTGTGAAATATTTAGATCGAGTTTAAAGAAAACGAGGAAGCAGCCAAAAGACCCCTTCCTTATTTCTCCTTTCTTCTATATGGGCTAATATTGACGTTCCAACCCCTGCGTTCCGCACGCCGGGTCTTCACGGGCACAGATCATTGGCGATATTCCACGCACTTACACGAATCTGAATTGTATGTTGATTTTACTAACTTGCGATATGTCTTAGCTGTGGGCCGGAAAAATTTCGACAAATGAATTAATTAATTTCATGAAAACAAATTCGATTTTAATATCATAAATATTTATTAATATATTAAACACAAAATACAAAATTACTTGACCATATCAATCCAATAAAAAATTCATAAAAATACATCTCCACCCACGCCGACGTCCAAGCAGAGCTCTATCGAGGTTGCGAGGACGGGACGTGGAGAGAGAGTCCCAAATAAAACTACTGCTTACCTAGAAATTTAATTCAAAATAGATTTTTAAACAAAACTCAAAAATAATTTTTGATTTGAAAAACGGTTTCAAAATGGTTCGATTTTATGTGAAAATGCATCGGTATTTATACCTATTTTCTGTCCCTAACCTCGCGTGATAATTTTGATTTAGTAAAACAAAATTCGACCTTGTTATTTTCTAGTGTATTCTAATCTTTATTTTTATTATTTTTTCATTTATTTTTGATAATTTTTATTCAGGATTTTTATTGAATTATTTCTAATTCAATTCTTTGATTTAAATTTCATTTTCATGAACTTTTGTTAATTTATCAAATTTCGGTCGAATTTGTTGGTTTTTCATGTTATGTTTGTGTCTGTATCGTGCGGATCTTGTTGCGTTTTGTTATTAATTTAATTTATTTTTATGTTCATTATTTTATATGTAATTATCTTTTTCCTCATATTTGATAGGGTTTAATTGATGTTTTAATAGGTTTATTTTAAATTTGCATGTTATGTTTGCATGTGTGTCACCAATCCATTTAAACATTTTCCAAGGCCGTATGTGTTCTGGCCCAACAATAATTAAATCAGGGACATCATCAACAGGCTTGGTAGTCTTCTCTGCTTCAGAAGTTTTTATCGTTGTTTTTGAGCGACTTGGTATTAAAGCTGGAACAATATTTCTTTTTTATTGAAAATAACTCTCATTTCATTTATTCTACTTGATACATTTTTAGTAATCATGAGATCAAAATCAAAATTAAATCCAAGGACGAAACTTTTAATGTTTTTAAAATTTACATTTTTAAACACCACTTTACATATCTATAATATTTAAACACAAATTTTTCCTAATTAAAAAACTTAATCATTTACATTTTTGTTCTTAAACATAAAAAACCCTAATTTACATTTTTTCTTTACATTACGATTTCTAAAATTTCCCAATCTATATTAAAATGTTTTTCTCAAAAAATGACAAATTTTAACATTAAAAGTTAATCTGTGTTGCAGCTTCTTCAGATAATACTTCTTTGTCAGCTTCAGTAACTTGAGCAGCATCTTGGGCCTCAGCAGCTTCACTTGTTTCTTTGGCAGTCTAAAGGGGCTTAACTTTATTTACAAGACCCCAACAAATTACTTCTTATTATTTGCTTTAAAGTTAAAATGGTGTCCGAACAATCATGATATTGTAAGAAAATTATCACTAAGCCTTAATTCAACGGTTATAACTCTTTCTGGTGCTGTAACCTCTTGGTAATATTTGATAAGTCGTGGTGACCTCAAACCATAAAATTAATGAGGTTGTTCCGCTTCACTGCATTTTTGCTGCTAACTATTATGTATTTGGCTTCGAAAATGTATTTTTTTATATAATTGAATCAAAATAATTTATTAACACAAATGTTTTGTTATAACATATCTTATGATTTGTGAGCGTCATGTTTTTGAATCATAATAATTTATCAACACAGCAATTTGCTAGATTTTCGGTTAATATTTTTAAAAATGAACTTGCAGAAGAATAAAATTAAGAGTCACATGGAGTCGAAATTACTAAATTTCTATGTTAAAGTTTTTTAAAAGGTTTTATTTAAAAGGTTTATTTTAAAAATGTTTTAGGCGAATCTTGTTGAGTTGGTGACCCACACGTTGTGGAGCACTGCTTTATATTGCCATTTACTTGATTAACATTTAATCTATGGTGCTACCAAGATGTCATCATTTCCAAATGTGCTACACAAATATAAATATTGATCTATTGGTAAATTTTGGTAGAAAAAGTGAAATTATGAAAAGATTACTTTAGGAAATAATTATTATAAACAAATATTAATAAACTGAAAAAAAAATCACAAAATGTATATGGAGACGTAACTGAAAAGAAGAATTCCTAACCTGACCTTAGTGGAAAAAGCAACATGATTCCTGAGCATCACATTGTGACGAGACTTGAAACTCAAGATAAGTCTGCCTGCAAAGATGAAAGCCAGGTCCCACAAAAAAAAACGTCCATGAAAAAGATAATGCACAAAAAGCGAGGTCATCGGGAATAACTTATCAGAAGTTTTCCGCTTTTATGATTTAAACATACTCAAGTTTATTTATTCGCATCTAACTCTGCATAATGTGTTGCAGTTAATATTTGTTTAAATGAAGTGTTTTTGACTTAATTGTCTAATGTTATTGAAAAATAATTAATTTTTGTGATCATGAGTTTACTTCCACAGGAAAACGATTGAATAGTGAACTGATTCGATGCTACGGAGAATGAATCCAGTAAGAGAGCAGTGCAAACTTTTCCATTTGTAATCCAAAAGAACAATGAAAATTTGTTTTGGTAATGAAGCTGAACTGTTTGTTGATTCGTCTGCCTCACATTACCATCATAGTTACTCTAAGAACTTACTAAAAGGTAGTAACTAAGGGTCGAATTTATTAGTCATCAACAATTCGCAATACCTAGAAACCGTAACTAAGGCAATTCCTTAATTACAATAATACTAATCATAATCAACATTTATTAATTAAAAAGTTTTGATTACTTAACGATATACTTCTTATTTAATGGCAGTTTATAATCCTAATGCAAAACATTCATAACATTCATACTCATAGCATTTTGCAAATTCTGGATCGAATTACCATATCAACAACACTTTTCATATAACACATTCGCAATAATTATTAAAAACTTTAACAAAATTTCTAAGTATTTTGATTGGTTGATTTTTTTTAAATATCAAAATTTAAATAAATTGTAGAAAATTTTTAAAAAGATCTTTCATAAAATAAAATATATTTTTGTAAAAATTTTTTCTATTACTATTCTGTTTTAATCAAATGTTTTTATTTCATTCAAAATTCAACTTGTCAAATGAAAACTTGAGAATGTCTGATATTGTTTTTATTATTATTAAATGTCACTTGTTCATATTTGCTGTCATCTCGCAGCGGAATATGGACGGAAATTTTCTCATCCATTCAAACAAATTTTATACAAATTCAAAATAAAGTTGATTGCAGACAAACTATAATATAAATAAATAAATAAAACTTTTCGATGATACGTGGTAAAAACCTCTTAGGATTGTATCGCATTTGAAAAATACTTATATATCAGCTGCTTATGTCTGTGTCCGACAATCAGTGAAGGGGGGCCAACACAATAAATTGAGTTTAATTAGATTTTTATTAAATTTTATTAATAATTGGAGACAAACATCCTAAACCTTTTAAAGGTGAATGTGAAAGTTTGTCATAGTTATGCTACCTGTGATTATTACCTTGTAAATGACTTCATAAAAGGTCACGTCAGCTTCATTCACTTATGCAATTTTTGATCTCAATTGTAAAATAATTAATTATTTGAATCATGATTTCATGATTTTTATTCATCTAAATCAAGTTTCTCCAAACTATGGCCCGCGGAAAGCTTTGTATCTACGAAAAGATTATGGAAATTTACCTATATCCTGCCAAGATTAGCTGCTGCTTACGTGGACGTTATGTTTTCCAACCAATTATTACATTCCAAAACCTTATTCCCTACTTCCTTTTAACTTTTGCTGATTATAACCTTGACTGGACTAACCTAAGTTGCTTGACTGTGGATGGAGGAAAGAACATGAGTGAAATAAAGAAAGGGTTGATTGGACCAGAGAAGCAGATGTGTAATGAAAAAAACATTCCACAACCGATGTTCCTGCACTGCATTATTCAACAACAAGCTTTGTGTGCTAATTATAAGTATATTGGTGGTGTATTGAATCCTGTAGTAAAGATCGTGAATTTAATAAGATAACATGGGCTCAACCATAAACAGTTTAGAGACATGTTAAAAGATGTGACACAGAATTGCAAGATTTGCCATATTACTCTGCAGTAAGATGGCTAAGTAGTGAGAAAGGTCTGATCAGAGTATTTAAGTTAAGAAGAAAAATAGATGAATAAGTTGTTATTGATGATAAAATCACCCAAGGTGGTTGCGGAACTGTTTTCAAGGCCCATTCGTTTCATGAGCAGTATGCATTAACAAAGTCGTGTGTCAACAACGAAGACAAACTATTGAATTGCATCCGGAAAATATTTATACGTAAATTAATATGAGAATTTATTTTCTCAAAAAAATCTCTGGGAAATAATATTAAAATACTGTTATTTGTACGAGTATTTGTAGAGATAGAATTGCATCTGTGGCGGATATTAAAGCTATAATCAGGGCCTGCTTTACTTGCAGGCAGAGCAGGCGGTCGTTTTATGAGGGCGGATGAATGTGTCCCTCGTAATTTTAATACTTGCATGTAAAAATTGTAAAAAATATTCGAATTTTAAAAAAAACATCGTGTGAAAAAATAATAAAAAGAATAATCTCGGAACATCAAAGAGGACTAGAGGAGGCTTGTTTGCTCTTATTTGGTGTAGACGGGAAAAAAGGGATTTGTTTAAACGTTCACAGTACGATATAGCTAATTGATAAACTATACTGTATAACTGTAGTATTTATGAATGTTCCGATCACATGGATGTAAATGTACATTGATTTTGTACTTGTACCGCACACAGAGATGATTTGATTTTCTAATTAAAATTTATGTTTTTTTTAAATGAGCCTTAATGGTCTGTAAAGTTTTTACATTTAATTAATTATTTTCTGCTTGAGTGTTGTTTTAAACTAAGAACAGATAAAATTTTCAATACGTTATGACTGAGGTAGAGTCTAATTTTTAATCGTATTCGAGAATTTTTGTTTGATGGCCATCGATTTAAAACAAACCCACAAAATTTAAAGTTGTTGATACTATTATTATTCCTTATTTTTTTATTTAATTATGATAACTGTTTGAGGTAATTTTTTTATTACAAATTTTTTTTTGTGCTATATTTACAAATGAATAATTAGCAAATTTGTGTTTTTAGTTATTTTACCTAATTTTACTCGTGTTAGTGGTGGCCAAAAAAAATCTTGCCTGTAGCAGCAAAAAGTCTAGGGCCGGCCCTGGCTATAATGTCAACAATTTTGGTGGAGGACATTGGATTGCAATCTATAAAGCACTATTAAACATGTTTTAAATTTTTTTCTATAAATTAAATTAATTTTTCCGAAATATCCTTGTTTTCGGGAATTTAATGAGAAACAAAAAAATGCATAATTCAATAAAATTCAAAAAATGAAATAAAAATTTTAAAATAAAAATTAATATTTTTCTGGGACGCAGACGTGAGTGGCTGGCAAATGAAAAGACGAAATTGAATATAATAATTTCAAATCGATATGGTTCTTAGGCAAAGTTACTTACATAATACAAACTAATAAATTACCATAAATTAAACGATTTAATTATTAAATAAAATTCCTTAGCCTGACATACAAGCAAGGTCTGCCAAGCTAAAAATTTTAAAAAATTAACTCAAATTTTTAAGAGTACCGGCCCTATTGAAGTCTAATATGGTATAATTTGGTAAGTGACTGATTCAGAAAGTACTCTAATCTAAAAAGCAGGAAAAAAGTCAAATGCAATGTGGTTAAATGTAGATTTCAAAAAAATTTAAAATGTAGAAAATGCATAAAAATGACAGTTAGAAAGTAGAACCTGTAGAAAGCTTGTGTGAACTGCTATGCGGATATATCGCTATCAATGGAAAGTCGAAATAAATTATTTATATTTATATATTCGACTTAATGAAAAGATAGAAATCATTCAATGTATAATTCTAAGAGAAGTCCAAGTTCCAACTGATATCGCTACTATTCTTGAAAGTTAAGGGTTTCAATTACACCAATTTACATTAGGCTTTGTGCGAAGTTAATTATTTGGAGGTCAGGAATAAAACACTAGAAATTCAACTCCTTTCCGACTGTCAACGCCAATATTCTTAAATTGATAATCAAACATAAAACTGTCCTGGTTGTTAAATTAATAAATTATTTTAAAAGAATCATAATTTCCATGTAATTAGAATTGAATGGCAAGGAATACGAAACCGTAGAAAATCAATAAATCACCAAATTCAAATTTGAAAAATGAGTTAGACAAAGATGGGATGATGGTGAGAATGGATTTATCAGAATATGTTTAAAGTTGTGTAAAGAAAAACCAAAGTTAGTTTTGGAAAGCATTACCATGACATTATGATTAATGGTGACCAGTGCAAAAAGATTATTATATTGAAGTTGAAGGGTGGGGCAATTAATTATTTCTTTCATTGAAGGAAAAAAAGAAAAAAGCCACAAGACAAAAGCTGTCAACAGAAGCAATTTTATTGGATGGCTATTAATCAAAAACATTGTTTCAACAATATAAAAGAGCTTCAACTTAGAAGCAATTGGCATTTTTCCTCAGGAAGGGAAGAAGGATTTGAGAGTAGGATTAAGATTATTAAAGTTGAAAATCAGAATCAGTAGAACAGATCGAGAGAAACGGAACCAAGTTAAGTCAAGCATTAAGAAACGAGGTGAAATTGGTCACATCGAGATCTACCGAATAGGCAGAAAAAGCAGTTACAGCACGTTTTGTGATAGAAAGTAAGCGTAAAATACAAATATATGTTGGGTCGTGTTTGTTTGGTTGTTTCTTATAGAACACGTGCAGTCTGTGACACCGAATTTAATTATCTAATTTATTAAGGCCCAACAAAATTAAGGAACTTTGAAAAGTCTCTGAGTTTTTTCCAATATAATTTGCCAGATTTTGGTGTTTCAGAGCTCGAAAGGGACGTCAATTCATTCATCATTTGCGAATCCCAGAATCTTGATTACTAATAAGATAAACTTGTCCATTTTTGAAGTTACAAAAAAATATGATGCCGATTATCTCTACAATTTGCCATCCTACGCCATTACAATCTACCGACAGGGGAGTAATGAGGGGAAACATGATGCCGACAGGGGGAAACGAGGAAAGCAACTCATGAATAAATCAACGAAATCATGTGGGAAAGTACGAGCAAGTAGCACAACAAAATCGCAGCAAACCAATACATGAGCCAATCATTCATTTATTCAAATACATAAGCACTGAAATGGATCACGCAGCAACAGGAGAATCGCTGCGATATTCCTGCGACATATACAATTAGAATCAAGGAATTTGCCATCACACATCAACTGAAAGACGGAAATCTGCAAAAGCAAACAACTCGCTGCCAATGGGAATAATCCTCATATTTCATCTAAATCATCCAATCCCAACTCAGGGAAATCTCCCACCGCCACGTGCTGCGGCTTGAGGAAGGCACCGTATTTATCTGGACATTCGAAATACGGAATGCCGTCCACTCTAGAAACATTAAGGGAATTCACAAACGCAATCGGAAATCCAATTGAAAACCAACGTTCCATTGTTCTTGCCAGACGGCTCATCGTAATGTACGCCAATCCAATAGCCGGGCTTGAAATGGGCGGTGCCTAGAATCATTAGTCTCGGTTAGTTTGACTGTTATCAGTGTTATCATTATCAATGCCTACCGATATATTTCACCTGGCCCCGTTTGGCTGACTGATTAGGAACCCTCACCTCGCACCTGAATCAGACAAACTTACCGATCAATAATAGAAATAATATTCGATAAAATATTTAATAAAAATTAATAATAACAAAAATAATAAAAAAAATATTAACATTAAAAAAATACAATAAAAACCTAAAAATAAATATTAATAATGAAAAAATTAATAATAATAAATATAAACCTAAATACAATAAATAAAAATCACTAAAAATATTAATAATAATTAAAAGAGGATTATTTAATAATCGAAACTTTTTTCAAAAATATAATTATTACTCACTTATCTGATATATTAATGAAAAAATTAATAAAAAATTAAAACAATAACTAACAACAAATAATAATAAAAATGAAAAAATTAATAATAAAAAAAATTAATAATTAAAAACAATAACTAACAAAAAATTAATAATAAATAAAAACAATAAATAACAACAAATAATAATAAAAATAAATAGCGATAACTAATAATAAATAATAATAATTGATTGGGATTATTTTATAATCGTAATTGTATTCATTTGATAAATATTTGCCTGAAATTGAAATGTATGCTCCAACCCAGAAATGGCCGCTTGATAATACAATTTTGATGAATATAACAAAAACATTCCCAGAAAAAAATAATTTCATGAAATAGTTGTGAATTTATAATTGTGTAAATGTTTATTTATTATTAAAAATTAAAATAGATACTTTCGGAAAAATAATTTTACTAGTTATGAAGTTTTCAAACAATTAAATAAATAAATTTACAGAAATCATTGCAAATTACAGGAAATCATTTTAACTAATTTAACAAAAATCCGAATTTATTGAACGTAAAATTTATATTTTACCGGTCGCCGATTTTCATGCTTTGGGCTTTCGTTATTTCCTCCTGTAGTTTTTTTTCTGCAGCTTCTTTTTTCACTCTTTCTTCCTCTGGATCCACCTCTCTGAACTGGCCCAATTTCATGCGGCGTTTAAATGCTAAAACGGTATCTAAGCAACAAAAGAAATTATGTCAATTTGTAATTAAAAAATTCACCTTCGCGTTTGGCATATTCTTCAAAAGAAATTTCATAGAGTGGCTGAGATTCATCCATCGTTTCAAATTCACCGCCTTTCAAATTTGGATCCGTTGCATGGATCCGCATTCTATCCTTTATTGGATAATCGCCCAAGCATTTCATGTTGTCATCTAGCCATAATAATGGCTCGTCATCTTCACTGAATACTTGTAGTTTCACGTGTCTGTGATCGCATCCAGTAACCAATTCCAATTTCGCCTACTTAGTAGTATAAGTTAAGTGTTTAAAACTTTCAAAATCACCTTAAACTCGCCAATTGTCAAATTATACGGATAGCGTTTCTCACATTGAACAGATGTTGCATTGTTAGTAATAAATAAACTGATGTAACCACCTTGATAAATCGATGTCATAATTTCAAATTGCAACAATAATTTATTTATCAATATAAACAATTGAAATACAAACAGAAACTATTATTTAATAGCGTATTTTTAAAATATTTAATTTTACGTTTTTCTTCTAAAATTTTAGTGCCTTGATTTGAATTGAAAGATTTTTATGTTAGTTTTAAAAATCCTTATTTTACAATTACTTTTTAATGTTGTCCTATAAAAGTTAATAAAAATTTAAATCATTTAACAATTAGCACAATAGAAATTGTTTCAATGCATAATTAAGAATAATATATTTTAATAAATTTAAATATTTAAATAAATAACGTTAATTTTTAATTCCATTATATTATTTATATTTATTAAGTCATAATGACATATTAAAACCTATAAATGTAAAAGTTTAAAGGTTTGCTTGATAATGTGACATTGGAATTTAGCCGAATGAGCTTTCACCAGTAAAAAGTTTGCCACATTCCCGTGACTGTTGTTACACAGATTTATATCTTGGTTTAGAAGTTCTGATAGAAGATTTCATGCTAATTTATGGTCAGGGTTCTTTTATTTATTGCTGGATTATTACAATTTGTGAGGTTAATGGCATCTATGAGCTTGACCCTCATCATACGGTACTGTATGACTACCACTGGTTACCCGTCGCTAAGCAACTTTTGTACTGTAACCAATGGTTCTGTGACCGTCAAAGGTGAGAATTGTTTCCAAAACTTCTAAGACCCGGTCTACAGCTGGTTCAGCGAGCTACCAATGGAAGGCATATGCTCATCTTGCTTATTTAGGTCACTTTTCATGTTTTACTTACGCTTATTACAATCTACTTCCAACATAGATTATTTTCATTCTCAACATGTTTGACTTATAAAACAACAAAATTTAAAGAGGGTATTTTTATTTTTAACACAATACATTTTTATTTCGACAAGAATCTAATACGTGACAGGTAATTTCATCCTTGCGTTGTTTTTGTAACTTTCGGCGTTCCCGTTAGGCTCGTCCTGGTCTCGGGCGTGGCTTTGGTTGGCTTGATGGTTTCGCTGGATCCGCATGGCTCTGGTAGGCGATTGTGCTGGGGAAAATACCAGAGGGTAAGTAACTGCTCTTCCCTTCTGGTTTGCCGCCACAGCGACCTCCAATCATTGAATTTGTAACTTTTGGGCCTGATTTAAGGCCTTCTCCTCTTGCCAGCTCTTCTGAGCTGCATCTATCTTCTGATACAGCCGCTTCACTCGGGACGGCTCTATCCAAGTGTCTTTAATCCACTGGAGCTCGCGGCTGAGCTGAATCCATTGCTGATGTAAACTATTATTTTCTCGACGAAGTTTCTTCAACTAAGATCCAATCCCTTTTATGGCGTTCATGGCTGAATTTTTATAGTAATATTAATACATAACATTAATTATATTATCTAAAGTATTAATTTATTCTTGGATGAATAAATCTTACAGGTGATATTCTAATTAAAACCTACTACTTATTATTTCTCTATGAATTACTATTAAGATGAAACTTCCTTATTCAAAGGTATTTTGTACAATTATGTTAAATCACCAATGAAGAAAAAAAAATACATTTATTTCAGTTAATTACAATTTTTTGGTCAAATTTGTGGTTTGCTTTCGCGATAGACGCCTTCGAGAGTAAGCGTGTTCCTCCGTCCCTCTGTCCTCTAGTATGTTCCTTATATCTGGCTGCAATAATCGCTTTGGGACAACTAGATGGACTGGCGCATCAAGCTCCAAAAGTGCTTAGATCTCTTGGACCGTAGGCGATGCGGTAATTCGGTAAATGTCCGTCTGAACTTGGTATATGCCCGCTGATTATATCTTCATGAATCCTGGCTAGCCGTCGCCGTTGTTGATTAGCAAGGTATCGATACTTTCGTTCCAGTTGCTTGTACCGGTGGAGTAATCCCTCTGTTTCTTGTCGAATCTCCCGAGCCGGGTTCCTTCCTGGCTCCCGCTTGATTACTAAACTCGGCAATTCTGCATCTTTGTCGCAATTGTTTGGATGTCTGTTCGGCCACTCGGGTGTGCCATGCGTGGAGATGGTGTATCCACGATCCCAGGGGGCCTGGCGGTAGCGTCCCGCAAATCTGCTAGAGACGGTCAATGTTGTCCTCTCTATATCTCTCCACTGGATCTCTGAATGCCCCGAAATCATTAATGGACAATATTGTTCATATCATAGTTGAGGATAAATCGTTTATTACTTGATAGTTATACGCATTATCCTAAGTCAGATAATAGGGGTAATTCTACTGTTTTTACTTTCATCACGCGATACTTTCCATATTAATCCAGTTGGTCGGGATAAAAGGTAACGTCAGTATATTATGGTACTCGTACATAGTGCCTGCTACATAAAACAAGCTGAGTTTCACCCATACAATTTTTTGAAAATTTTAGTTCATAATTGATTAAGTAATTTTACTGGTTTAATATGCGCGCTATCAGTATAAGCACTTGATCTTTCATTGGTTACGACACTTAATCCATATTCTGATTTCTTCAGATCATATTCGAACTTTTAAACTAGAACACTCATCGGATTTTTATATTTATAGTCAATATGACGACTTTAATCTAACTCATTTATTAATATAAAAATAAAGTAATATAAGATAAGACATAAATTCCAGAAACAGATCGCCTTACCCGCTGCATGATTTTCTGGATTCATGTTTTCGTGCCGGTTGATACGTGATCGATGAAAACTTCCTTCATTTATCCTTGATCGTCCACGACTGCGTTCTCCGCCATCTTCCATGATGAAACGTCTTGATTTATGCTTGATATCTTCCTTTGGTTCCTCAGTGGCTTAACTTTTAGCACTGTGTCTCATAGACTCGTTCATGATAGAAATGCTGCTGATTTCACCTAGTATTGCTTTTATATGTCGGGGTGATTCACAGCTCACGTGATTCTTAGATATCGGTGGCCGTTTCTGATTTGGTTTGATATTTTTATTCTCTCTTCTCCTTTATTTCTTCTAGCTAATTTTATTATACTAGCTGGAGAATCGATATTATTTCCTGCCACATGGAGTTGTGGTAGAATAATTCTTCCTCACCTCTCTTCAGTGTGCGAGGAATTGCTAGAATAACCACTTGGTCATCTTATTATTTTCACATTGGAATATTTCTCAGCGAACTCAATCGATGTCTACTGCATATGAGTTAGTTGATTTATTGCTAAGGTAATATTTTAATTTCCAACCTTTAGATAATTTTATATGATAGTGTCACTTGCTTTGCCTATTAAATCTTCAGTGTGTTCTTGTTCGTTATCGCCTATCAGGGTTTCTTAGCGGAACTTCACTTCTCAATCACAGACTGAGGTCAATGACGCTAAAATTGGGACTTTCCTGACCCATTCGACCAGTTTCCGTTCCCACGTTTTGGTGGAACCGATTTCCAACTTCGTGTAAAAATTTACGAAGGGAGTTGATATTAATAAAGTTCATTTCTTATACTTGTTTTTTGACTTTGTAAGTCTGCGGTATGTATAAATTTGGTCTTTCGGTGCGAGCGCGTTATTTGGTCGAGTTAATGGAATTATATGGTTGCCAAGGAATCTCATTATCTATTTCGATTTGTTACCATAATGGGTATTTTTATGATTAAGGAAAGCCCATACCTGATTGTACTTTCACTGAGGTATAGTAGATGTCATGTGGGGTATTACTTTTGCTATTTACTAAATTAGAATTTAATTTCGGTCTAGATCGGTGCAATATTGTTTTAAGTGGTTTAAACAAACCTCTATATCAGCTAAACTATCTCTATATCACTAATTTATTAATCATATCTAACTATTTTATCAATTACTAAAGTATTACTTGACTATTGATGCTATTGATTTTTTCGTAATCGTTACATCGATTTCGGCAAGCCCCCTTCCCTTTAACCTCAAGTTGACCTTAGGATATTCGTGTGTTTACGTTAGATTTTAAGAGTGTCCACTGGACTACTCTGTGTGATAATTTTAGCCGATAAGTAGAATAAGTTAGGTCGATTTTTCGGGAGTGAGTGGAAAGGGAGTCCGCCAAAAGACTGAGTCCCGATCTCCCCACTGCCCCTATAAACGCAAATGAATTTATCGTTCGAGCCCGACGTTACTCTTACGAAGTTACTCTCACGTGCACGAGCTATTGGCGGATGCACCACACTTACACCGCTCAATAGGGATGTATTGAGTTTGGTTACTTATGATTTGTGTGGCTGTGGGCCGGAAAAACTTCGACACAAAAATATTAAGCTCATAATTCATTACCGTATAATTATTCACATTAATATTTCATTCATTTTTCATATAGTACACGCAATTTAGTCGTGCTCACTTTATCAATTTTTCCAAATTCGGATTTATCCGTTAAATAGTGACTATGAAAGTTAGTGATTAAAGTGATCAGTAACTCAGTGCTCCACGCTCAGTGATAAGTGATTAGCGATTTTTTGCGATTAAAATTATGCGAAAATGGATTGGTATTTATACTAATTCTGTGACCCTAACCTTGCGTGTTAAATTTGATGCGATAAAACAAAATTTGACCTTGATATTATTTGTCTAATCTAATTCTAATTTTTATTATTTTCTGGATTTAACTTGGCAATTTATTCACTCGATTTTTATTTAAATTATTTCTACTCAGAAATATTTTATTTTAAGTCAAGATTTTCATTAATTCTTTGGTTTTACGTAAATTGCCAAATTTTGGTCAAATTTTATGTTACTATGTTTTTTTTATGTCATTTCGTGCGGATCATGATGTATTTTGTTGTTATTTTTAATTTACTTTTATGTTTTTCAATTTTATATTTTTAATTATGTCTTTCTCCCATTTTAAGGTGGTTATTTGGTGTTTATGGGTCTGATTTTAAACCTGCATGTTGTGTTTGCGTTTTATTTCCAATCCATTCAAACAAAATTTAGTGCTAGCCCAACAAATTTAACCTTGGAACCCATACATACAAAATCACTACCCTGCCCACTTGTTACCCATTGTTAAGAAACTTTGGAAATGCAACAAAGGGTTGTGAATCCGCCAAAAGTTAGCTTTATTACCGAGACCTCTTTGGTCCGGATTAACTATTGGATTTACCGAGCTGCCGCTGGAAGGCATATGCTTGTCATCCCTTTCAATGAACCTGGCTCATTTATACATTTCCATATCCTTCACAGAGGTCTTAACATTTTTTATTCATTAGGAAAGAAAGTAGATTAAAATATAAAAACCAAACTCTATTAATTAATTCACGCTTTCACCTAACGCTAGTGTCTCTTTTATGATGTTAACACTTACTTTTCTATAATAATTCGGTTACACTACAAGACGATCGAATAAAACTCAAAGCTAATTTAATAAATTAACAACATTTTCACACACCATCATTATTTTTCAGTTCTCAAGAGGCGATTTTGATCACTCTCGGCTTTACCTGGGTTGGCTCTTTTTTGTTTTGACACGGATTTCGATATTTCTAAAATTCGATCGCTGTAGGCCAACTGGGCCATTGCAAAGACCAATGAATAGGTCACTGCATTCCCTTCTTGATTAGCCATGAGATCTGATTTCAAGGCCCAAATCTGAGTTTGTTTGGCTTGTATTTCTTGCTGCCTCTCTTGGGCCAGCTTTTTGGGCCTGTTAATTTTTGGTATAATTTCTTTGCACGACCAAGCTCGAACCACTTAGCTTTAATTTGATACAGCTCATTTTTAGAAGTTGTTATCCAAGATTTTCATTTTTCATACGGAGATGTTTTTGCTTGTTTTACAGCCAGTGAACCCTATCCATTGCTGAAATAAAATAGCCATTAGTACATATTTATTTCCTTGTCATAACGATCAAAATGAATAATGGTGACATGAAAATCATAATTACTTGCCAGTCAGTTAGATGAAATTAAATCACAAAAATAACCCTATTTACTAATTGTCTTTTTATTTATCTTAAGCAGACTCTAAGTTATTTACTAACACAATATCTAGAAGATAATCAATATTGAAGTAACACATTAAAAAATTTTATTCACAAAGTCACAATCAATTTTTAGCAAACGAGTCACATAGGGATGCGGTTTACGCATCTTCGTTGTATGTACTGCCTTCCCACCTTGGTTGGATCTGTGCATATGAGTGTTCCCTATCATTTGGACGACATTCCGTCCATTGTTGGACCCTCAGAGGCACTAGCGTAGACGGTATGGTCACGAAGGAAGGTGTTGTCATGGATCTCAGAGAAAGCTCATCTACAACTGAATGACGTTGCATATGTTAGAACGAAACCATCGGTGCTTGGAATGTGGCTGGCCGCGATGTCGGCAGTGCCCCAACGCTCATCGTGCTAGGCTTGTTTTCCATCTGGCTTTATTTTCGGCCTCCTTCGCTTGGTGCAGCATAAATTCTAATCACTGCTAAGCCTCGTAAGCTGGGTTTCAGACTGGCTGCCTCTTGATAGCTAGGCAAGTGATCTCCATGTTTTTATCCAGAAAAGGGTTGTGAATTGGTGACTCGGGGTCGCCGGTCGTCATTACTACATACCAGCGTCCCATAACCCCAGCCGGTATTGCATTGCTGTTTGGGGACTAAATAGAGAAGTCCGTAGTCTTTGGTTTTGCCACATTCATTTTGTCGTTGAAAATTTCTGTCGTGAATATTAACATGTTAATATACGTACCCTTCATATACGTTGGTGTAATTCCGACATTCTGAAGACTATTTGTTTTTCAGAACAATGATTAAAGAGATAGTTATAATTGAGAATATGAGAAAACTTTAATGATTAAAGATTAATAAAAGTAACTGAAAATATTCTCTTACTCACCGTGATGAGTTGTGTTATGTCCTATGGTTGAGGGACCGTACAAAAAAAATTAATTTTAACACAAAGCGGGTAACTATGGCTATCATATGCGAGTAATCTCAACATTTTATCAATTTTGGTTTTTATAACAAACACTTAAATCGCAAAAATGAATAATAATTCACATTACAGTTAATCCACAAGGGTTTCTTTTGAAATGAATGTAGGAATTTGATTTAGTATGAGTTGAACGTGTGCTCTCTGTATATGTGGTAACAGGATACTATTGCTTCATGGTATCCCTTTCTGGATGAAGTGTCTAATTCTGATTTTGTTAAGACAATTTTCTTAAGAATCGGATCCTTGTTTCAATCCCAAGTGCCAAGTGATCCCATTACCAGAGCAGATATAGTACATTCGACTTAAGTAGATGGTTATTTCACCGTTGGACCACATACCTAACCGGAATAGAAAATTTTTGTTACTCGAAAAGTAAAAAAAAATTTAAGAAAAAAACAATGACTTATTCAAGGTCATTTAAACAAAGAGCATGACTCATTCGAGGTCATTGTATGACTCATCACATTTTTCAAGGTAATTTAAACCAAGGCCATGAGTCATCCAAAAAATTTCAATGTCATTTAAAAGTAGGTAAAGTTCATTGGATGAGTCATCATATTTTTCAAAGTCATTTAAAATTTCTCAAGGTCATAGTACTTTTAAACCTTTTGTAATTTAAACTTACTACTTATTTTTATAAGTAGTGTTTTAATGTTTATTAATTTTTATTCTATTATTATTATTATTATTATTATTATTATTATTATTATTATTATTATTATGAGTCATCATATTTTTTCAAGGTCAATCAAATTCACTCAAGGTCATAGTATTTTTAAACATTTTTAAATTTAAATTTACTACTTATTTTTATAAGTAGTGTTTTAATGTTTTTTAATTTTTATTCTATTATTATTATTATTATTTGTATTATTTCAAATTTTTATTATTATTATTATTATTATTAAACGATAACGCCAATAAAAAACCTTTCGTACGATATATTTCGATAGCACAGCTATCATCTTCAGGTACTCAAAACCAACTAAAAATATTATGAATTAACATTTTATTTAAACAAATTATTTTTTATTAATTTAATTTTTTAATAAATAAATATTTTTAAAAATATATTTTAAATTAATTTTAAATTTTAAATTTTTTACTTATATTCTAATTTTTAAAAATTAATGTAATTTAAAATTTTCAATTATTTTAATAATATTAAAAAAACAAACATGATTTAACATACGTAAACTATTTAAAAACATTCAAAACATTCGTAGTCACAGCACTCTGCACATTAATCTTTGGATCCAATGACCTTATCAGCAATGCTTCACATATCACTCGTTCCCAATAACTATTAAAACTTCTCAACAAAATTCTAAAATCAGACATTCCTATATCACTTTTACAGCCTCTATTGTGTTCACTAATATTGGTCAAACCCTTCAATCGACAATGCTCTAGAACTCGAGTACAGAGATGACGGGAAGTCTCTCCAATGTATGTGGCATTACACCCATTACATGTAAATTGATAAACGAGATCAGAACACAATCCAACCGGAGTTTTTGATTTATTAATAAACATATTGCGTACCTTACACGAATTAGAGACGATCTTATACTCTAAATTTCCTATCAGTTTAACCAACTTCCTCTTATAATTTGTAAATCCTTCAGAGTACGGCAATACTAACACATATTTAGGCTCAATTTTTTTATATCCATTTTTACCATCACCCAGATCAACACTCAATTCACACCCATCCGACAAATTACATTCAGACTTTCCACAACATGGATCCTTAGGATTTTTAATCAATTTATCAACAGTTTCTTTTATCATCAACAATAAAAATGATTTAGAATATCCATTCTTTATCAACAACTCAACAAATTTATCAACACTTTTTACCGAATTAGCAAAAGTAGAAGATAAAGCCCATGAACGATAAATCAATCCTTTCACCATATTTCTCTTATACTTAAATTCACAAAAACTTTCTGGAGAAGTATAAAAGACCAGTATCAGTTGGTTTTCTATAAATCTCTGTCTCATACTGTTTATCTTTGCGTTGAATTAACAAATCCAAAAACGCAATTGATGACTTCCTCTCCGTTTCACATGTGAATACAATGTTTTTATGTAAACTGTTCATAAAATGCAAAAACGGTTCTACATGTTTCTGGTTTTCAAATATAAGAAAAATATCATCCACATACCTTTTATAAACAAAAGGTTTTTCAAATTGGAAAGAAGCAATTTTCTTTTCCAAACTAGCCAAAAATATTGATGCCATCGTTGGTGCTAAAGGGGAACCCATAGCGACTCCATCTATTTGTTGATACCATTCATCATTGAAAAGAAAATTGACATTTGAAGTAGCAAATTCAAGAAGCTTTCGAAATGCCCTTCTATCCAAAATGTGATGTTCCGAATCATTTTCATTCCACAACGCACAGCATAAGTCAATTGTCTCAACCAGTGGCACATTCGTAAACAAACTGCAAACATCAAACGAAACCATAACATCATTCATACTTCGTTTTTGTAGCTTTGCAATACAAGAAACAAACTCAAAGCTATCCTTACATTCAAACTCTGATCGCATTAACGGTTTTAATAATCCATCTAAAAACTTTGCTATTTTATACTGGGCAGTACCAACCATCGACAAAACTGGTCTCATAGGTACACCATCTTTATGGATTTTTGGTAGCCCATATAGTTTAGCTGGCTGCGATCCTATTGGACGAATAGACTTACCTACCTCTTCATCAATAAGCTTCTTCTCAATAAAACCATTTAACATTTTTTGCACAAACTCTTCATCCTTAAGAGGAGGTAATTTTCCATTCTTCCGACCCTTTGGCAATTTCACAAACTGAGGAGAATTTAACAAATCATTCAACTTATTTACATACACATCATGGTCAAGAATAACTATCCCATTTCCTTTGTCAAACTTACAGATATTTATATTTTTTTTAGCTAAGTTTTTTAAAGTCATAAAATCCCTAATATTCTGCTTTTTGTTTTTATCGATATACTCCATCGTACTTGCACTTAACGAACTCTTCACATAATTACCATTAATGCCTTTCATCGATCGGGCTATATGAAAATATAAACTTTCAATTTTTGCACACAATTTTGTTTCATCCAAGCGATTCTTAATATTATTATTATTATTATTATTATTATTATTATTATTATTATTATTATTATTATTATTATTATTATTATTACAAGTTATTAATAATATATAATAAAAACAAATCAACAACAAAAACTTTTATTATAAAGAAATAATTCGACTATAATAATATTGTCAAAGAGCTTTATTCAAAGCCCATTCTACATACTTTCGATATCTGGCAGCGCAGCAATGACATCCATCACCATATAGATATAATGGTTCTATATTCTTTAAATTTTTTTTTGTTCGATATCCCATAGGAACTCATCGATTACCGAAAATATCCATATAGACGTATAATTGAAGACCAAGTCTGGAATTATTGAAGCTGGCTTATCCTTCAATATTTTATGGATATCTGGATAATAGAATTACAAACGTTCTTTGATAATTTTAAAATAATCATCTATAAAACAAGTAAAAAATAATAGTAATAATTAATAATTACCATAATGTTTAACTTCGTTAATAGCTTTAACTGCGCTCGGTACATCTATTTTAATGATGAAAATTGAAATAACAATTACTTTTATACTAATTTAAACCAATGAGAAGTTAAACGCACACAACCTTTTAGCTATAAACAATAAATATTAATTTATATAGATTAGAAAATGATTAAAGAAATTTTAATAATAATATTAGTTGTTAGTTATTTTAAAATGGCTAACTCAATTGCTGTAACCGTTCAAGGTAAAAATTCAACAAGATGTGTATATCCTGATACAGCAGTCTTAATGGATATTTTGTATATGATAGATAGGCCTAGATATTTGAAAACTTCAGTCAAAAGATTATATGAAAGAATGAGTAATTTAGAAGTTCGATTTGAATTCGCACATGAGACTTTAAAAATAGCTCGGAACGCAATATATGATGATATTTTAAATCGGACCATAGGTATTATCAAAAATGAATTTAAAAAATCAATATTTGAATTGAATGAAAATCGTAAACTTAATGAAAAATGATGAATCAAGTTCAATATAGTATAAAATGTTATTCTAATAAAACAACTGATCAGTTCAATCGTATAATAAAAGAATTTCAACAACCGATTAACAAATTGAAAGAAGTTAATGTTACCAGTGACAACAAATCATCATTGTCATTTCCATTATGTATTTTTACATATTTTGTTAAATAAAGACATTGCAACTTAAATGCAATGTCCATGCATGATTCTGATTAGTCCAATATAGTATAAATAAGCTTACACTTCCAAACATTTTTATAAAATGCCAGAAACTAAATTTTTTATAACTTTGTTGAATGAGCTGGTCTCTAATAATAGAGAAGAAGATGATATCATTAAAAACATAAAATTCATGGTAAACTGTACCGAGAAAATCGTAGAAGACAACCATTTGATTAAGAAAAAATTCTCAATTTGCCAACATTGGAGAAAAAGAAAAATTCATTTCAATCGATATTTAGTTATATGTTTGATGAAAATAATAAATAGATGCGAATAATAGTAGAATTAATGTATATGAAACACATGATATTAAAATCCAGATCCGACTATGAAATTTATTTCCAATGGTCTATAGAGGTATATTACTTTATATATTATTAATTTATTATTATTTAGGTAATAGAAACAAAAATTGATCCATTGGTAGAAGCAAACGGTGGATGGATAACAATTATTCAAGTTGCCGCAGAAGCCAAACGTTCTGATATTTATATTTCAAATTGCAAATTTTTATTAAAACTATTCACTGGAGCATCGGTTTTATATATATGTAATAAAGTTTATCATAAATTTTAATAAATATTTCTTTGTTATTATTATTATTAATAAAAAACTACATTTTGTTAAAGATTTATTGATTATTACATGTACATGCTTCATCACCACAATGTTCTATCATAATATTTTCTATAACATGGTCAACACAATTCTTAAATTCGTTAGGCGCAACCTCATCTTCATCATTAATAATATTTTCATCATAAATAATTTCAGTATCAGTTATAATTTCAGTATCATTAATAATTTTTCCATCGTCACTCTGACATCCTGAATCACAAAATGAATTTTCTTTAACCAATACTTCAACTAGAGTCAACTAGAGTCAACATTTTTACACCGGTTACTTCTTCGAGTTTATCACACAAAAAGTTTATTAAATATTCTAAACGAAAATTAATTAATTATTTTATATTTTATATTTTACTTTTTTCCGACATCATTTTTAAACAATTTTAAAACTAATTATAATTTATTTTACAGAATAACATAGAAAACAAAACATTAATGCATTTATTAAACACTAAAATATACATTAAAATAATTGTGAAAATCTAGCAGTAACAATTTTCTAGATTGGAGAAAGCACATCATTTTGATCAGCTTTATATCCTTGTATTGCTATTGTTAAATACCAGTTTTCCTGTTCTTTGAAACCTATTTCTATTAATGCACCATAAAATCTGGTATATTGACTGGTGAAGAATGCATTTTCATTAAATTTTAAATTCGAATTGATCTTTTTGAAAACCGTATCAATATCCTTGATATCTATCATTGAGAGTGTCCCAGGGAGAGATTGAAATTGAGTTCGATGGAGTTTGACTGGATTTGACAATTGCATATTGATAGGCTCGATTAAGAAATACATTTTATAATTGTGGAACATCTGAACTGGTTGGACATTGATATCAGATCTCACTATTTTCTTGGTCAGGTTTGATTTATGATCTTTATAAGGTGGTGACGAGCTTTTATACCCTTTACATATACTGATTAACCAATCAGAATCATGCATGTACGTATTTCTATTATTATTATTATTATTATTATTAATTAATTATAACAAACCTGTGCTAATGAATAATCATCACATGATTAACACTGCATCACATGATTCACAAAGCCAGTGATAATGCATGACTGTATGTAATTTACAAAGAAAACACAAAGAAATACTTTTGTTTGTATGTGATTTACAAAGAACACATATATCAAAATCTCTCACCTATATGCGTGTATTTCTATACTTATTAAGTGCTACAATATTATTATTATTTAGTATTACTATTATCATCAATATTATTATTATTATTATTATTATTATTATTATCATTATCATTTAGTATTACTATTATTGTTATTATTATTATTATTATTATTATTATTATTATTGTTATTATAATTATTATTATTATTATCATTATTATTACGAAAACAAAAAATAAAGCAAACGCTAATCATTTATTGACGTAAAAGATTCAATTTCAACAAATTCCTAATGGAGTTTATTATACTCCATTCTACATACCGTTGGTAACGGAAATTGCAACAACTACAATCTAGAATACATGGGTATTCTGTTGCTATTTCCGTAACCGTTTTATTTATCTTGTTTTCCAATAGAGCCTGATTGATCAGGTCTGAAATTCGGATTCTGGTTTCTTCGAATGCCAGTTGTTGAATTATTGCAGGATCTTGGTTCATCTAAATCCACTTCATTTGCGGGTAATAGAATATCACTCTCTCTATTACCATTGGCCCATATTTGTCTAAATAAAATAAATAATAATAATAAAATAAAAATAATAAATTTACCATATTGAGTGGTATTTTTATTCTGCATTATATTTTCCATTTTAAAAATGAAATAAAATTAATAATCAAGCTGTTTTAATCACTCATTAGCCAATCAGATATTGACCAATCCCGCGATTTCATTGTGTATGTCTGTAACAATATCTTTGTACTCTAGATTTTGCAACTCTAATATGACTATTTTCCCATTAGCAAACACATTAACACACATTGGGTTGTATTTTAAAAGCCTCAGTGCAGAAAATAATTCTGGCTCGAACATACAAAGACATTTTGTTGACATGTTGTATAGATTGATAGATTGTCCCATATCCATGGTAACCGTAATTGACTGTATTTTAATATCCTTTATTCTATATTGTAATTTATTGACGTCTAAAGGTTTCTTGAATCTCATGATTCTGCATTTGCCGGATTTGAAAAATATTATAGGGTATTTTCCACTCCTATCAACAATTTTCTGTTGTTAACCTGTCAAAAACGTCATTTTTGACACGTCAAAAGTTGATTTATAATTTATATTTGATAACATAATTAAACAATAATGAAATATTAATCTATATATATATATATGATTTTTAGAAAGAGTTCATTAAATTATATAATATAAACAAAAAACTATAACTATACAAATTAATAATGGAATTAAGAAATGATGCAGTATATCAAATCGTCGGTTCAAGTGGTAGTGGTAAAACTATGTTTGTGTGTAAATTACTGAAATCTAATTTATTCCAAACAAAATTTAACAAGATTTATTGGCATAGGGGTACAGATAAAGAACATGGATTAACTCAAGATAATTTCTGTAAATTGAAAAACATGAAAATAGTAAAGGGTTTCGATAAAAACTGGTCAAGTCGATTAGGGAAAGGTGATGTCATTATTATCGATGATTTGTATCAGGAAGCTAATAAAGAAAAGGATTTTAATAATTTATTCACAAAAATCAGTAGACATGTTGGTGTTACTGTGATCTTTATTACTCAAAATCTATTTCATCAGGGTGGTGCACATCGAACAAGGAATTTAAATGTTCAATATTTAGTTATTTTCAAGAATCCTAGAGATGCAACAGTTATTGATTTTCTTGCTCGACAAGCATACCCTAATAATCGTAATTTTCTCATCAGTGCATTTCAAGATGCTACAAAATCACCACATGGATATATATTTCTTGATTTCACACAACAATGCAATGATAATTTACGGGTAAAAACAGATATTTTCAATAAAGAAGGTGCCATGGTATATAAACAAAGTTGAAAACATAAACATGTAAAAATGTTTATGAAATCCAGACTTAAAAATGTCCGAAAACTTAGACAAAGTATTAAAGAGAAAATAAAGACTGAAAAGGTTCCACCAAAAACTAATTATACACAATCTAAAAAACTAATAACCGAGAATTTCCCCGTAATGAATTTAATTTCGAAAAACCATATTCAAAGGAGTAATAAAAAAGTTGTTAAAATTGTAAAAAATTATAGGAGTTTCAATATTTTAATGCATTGTTAACAACTTGAGCTATATTGATGTGCCAGGCACGCCTTGATGATTTTTTTCAAAACCACAAGTGACATGTATACCACGTCGGTAGCATTTGTCGCAAAAACAAAAACGACGTGTGTGCAACGTCGGCTGACAGGCGTAACGTCATTATTCAAACTTATACGATACTTTACATATATAGTAGAGCTCGGCCCAGCTACCGAAAATTAAATCATAGCGCAAGTGGTTAAAGGCATCAAGTATGACAAGAATGTCTATTTTACAATCATTTCCAACTTTTGTTGTCGATGATTTACTAAAAATTCTACTAAATGTAGTCAGAGGTAAAATTAAAATCATGTAAATCTAAGAAACTAGTGTTGAATAAACATCGAAAACCTTTGTTATCGCTAGTAAATAATAAAAATCGTAAGCAAATGAGAAAAATCATATATAAACAACAAGGCGGTTTTATCGGTATTATATTACCATTAGCAATATCATTATTAGGTGATTTAAAATAAACTATGGGGCGATCATTACCTAATGTCAAATTAAAATTTAAATCATCTTGTTATAATGGAGAAGATTTGGACAAACCCAGAAGACGAAGCAGGTTTCGGTGTAGTGGAAAAGTTAAAGAAAAAAGTCCCTAACTCGAAAAAGGAAACGCAAAAGTGGTTGTCAGATCAGCTTGCGTACAGTTTAAACAAACCGATGCGGAAAAGATTTCCAACGAGAGCTTATAAGACATTCGGTATTAATGATTTATGGCAAATGGATTTGATGGAGATGATACCGTATTCGAAAATTAACAAGGGTTATAAATATATTTTAACATGTATAGATGTTTTCAGTCGTTTCGAAGTACATCTTCAATGAAGAAAGACACACTTCAAACCCATTTAAGGTTTGAGAATAAGTTGAGAACATTTCGTCCCCAATACTTCTAATCATTCGCTTTACCAGGTTAAACAACAATCACAAATGTCAGCTATCTGTGTACCAACAAAGACAAAATCTGCAGAGCAAATATCTAAAGCAATTAATATTTTATTTAAAAATGGGCATCCTGACAAACCGATTTAGGTATTTTTTATTATTATTAATATTATTATTATTATGATTTTAGGCAAGGATTTTTACAATAGTATAGTTAAGCAAATCCTGGATCGTCTCAAAATAAATCATTACTCTGTACATTCACAATACAAATCTGCTTATGTTGAAAGATTTAACCGGACATTGAGGGATAGATTGAAGAAATATTTCGTGCATCAAGGTAATAAAATATGGATAAATGTATTACCGAAAATACTTGTTAGTTATAATAATTCATAACATCGAGGTTTGAATGGTTTGGGACCTATAGATATCAGCTCAAAGACACCAGTACGATCTAAAAAAGTTGCAAAAATTATAAAATCAAAATATAAAGTTGGTGATCACGTTAGAATTATTAAAATATCTGCTTCACCTTTCATTAAATATTTCGATAGTAATTGGAGTGATGAAGTACTTCAAATTACAAAAATTAATACTAAACAGAGTCCTGTAATGTATGTTATTAAAAACAGTGACAACAATGTAATACAGGGGAAATTCTATGAACAGGAATTACAAGTTATTTCCAAACTTGCAGTGTTCAGAATTCAGAAAATATTGAAAACTAAAAAGGTCGGTAAAGATAAACAATACTATGTCAAATGGCATGGATATCAAAAACCCTCATAAATATCATCAAAAGACCTAGTAAATTGAGTTTCTATACTATTTTACCGAGCAATAGTTGCCCACTAATCCATCCGGAAAATCAAGCAAGTAAATTTATGGTTGATCTTCAAAATCCTATTTATTTACATGGAAATTGGGAAGTTGCTTTGCAAGACTTTACATTTGTGTACAATACATTCCCATTTTATAGTCATTGTAAAATCGGTTACAAGAAGCGTGTTCCCACAACATGTAGTGGTATTTTCTCAATCAATAATATTGATCGATATTGTCATATTCCGAATCAAATTTTAGATGAAAATAGTGGCATGTTTTTCAAAGATGGATTGAATTTTAGTTGTGATTTTAGCCCATTTACAATAAAGTTTGAAAGTATTGAGGATGCCAAGCGATTGGGTAGTGGTAAGCTTAACATTGTTGTTCCTGGTACTGAATACCTAATACGTTTCAAAACTTTTATTGATGTCGGCCCTGTAAATGAACACATCAAAATAACTGTATCATATATTAATGAGGTGCAAGATACATTAACTAAAGATTTGTATATTGAAACACTTGAAGAATTATATAAATATATTTCATTCAATTGTTTACATATATTTAAAGCTATTGAATTTGTTAAAGATGGATTATGTAAATTCTGTCTGAATAAAAACATTTGTGAAGTTACATTTGATAAAAATTTGGCTAATACATTGGGATTAGATAAGGAAACATATCGGGCAAGTGCTTTTGGTGTACGCAAACCAAAAATAATAAGACTTCATAGGTAAATGTTCATATATACTAACATCATCGATCCTATAATTGTTGGTGATTCTTTGGTTCCTCTTTTGAAATCTGTTTGGGTTGATGAAGTTGTCAATATAAATATCGATAATCCCATGTACTTCCGGTATCAACATCATGTATAAACAATATAGAAATAAATATTCGTGATGATAGCGGTAAATTTATTGAATTTAGTAAAGATACAAAAACTCATTTGACATTACATTTTCGTAAATTAGATGGCCAATAACGATATTATTAGTATGTACAGTGGTAACCAAAGTGGTGGCGAATTACCATATTTTATTGGTAAATAGTATGGATCAGGATGGTTGAGAACTATTGGTAGATTTGCACTTCCAATACTTAAACGCCTTGGTAGTTTGGTATGAAAACCGCTAAAGATGTGACAATGAATGAGCAGAAAATATTACCATCTCTGAAATCAAATGCATTATCCGAGTTAGGGAAAGTTCTACCTAGTGTTGCAGGTATGTTTCAAAAACAGGAACTAGCACCGGCACCAGCTCAAAAACGTAAAAGACCTCATAAACATATAAACAAACGAATGAAAGGACATTGAACTATATTTCAAAAATGATTTGTAGTAAATCTGAATTGTGCTTATTTGATAGACCATCTCCCCAAGCAGTAATTGAAATGGGAGCCTTTGAAGAAGTATTTCCGATGAATTCTATTATGGATAGTAGAATTGATATTGAATTTTATATTAACGGTTCTTAAACTGAATATTTAGATTTGAACGATACATTGTTAACTGTTCAGATCAAAGTTGTAGATAAAGATAAAAAATCGTTGGGTGAACCTAGTGATGTAATACCGAACAATTTCTTGTTTCATACACTTTTTAAAGATGCAGTTCTCGGATTTAATAATATCAAGATTGAGGGTGGTAACAGTACATATATTCACAAAGCTCTAATAGAAACTATTATCAATTACAATAGCGATACTAAAAATACATGTTTAACTCCTATGGGTTATGGTAGTGATGACGATAGGAAAAGGAGGATTAAGGTTTCGAAATTATTTACCATATGCTCATCATTACAACTCGATTTTATGGGTCAACCGAAATATTTACTCCTAGGTGTTAATGTACAAATTAGATTGAAAAGATCTGAGTAGGCATTATTACTAACAAGTGCTACCACAGCACCAATTCTTCAATTGGCTGATGCAAATTTACTGGTGAGAAGAGTTCGTGTTGAGCCTTCTGTATTAGCCGGTCATCAATTGGGGCTTAACTCTAAGCATGCAATATATCCATTGAAAACAAAGGAAATTGTTCAATTTGCTATTGCTAAAGATTCAGCTTCTTTCTATAAGGAACAAATATTTGGAGATAGAAGAATGCCCAACTTTATATTGGTAACATTTCAAAGTGAATCAATATAATAGATCATACTTAAAATTGAGCTCAATTTTCAAATATTTTGGAGTAACATCGCTAACTTTATCGAAAAACAGTGATTATAGAGAAACATATACTCAAGATTTCGATAATGATAATTATTGTGCTACATATATGCAGAGTATAGTGAGAAATATGGGTTATTTGGATAAAACCTTAATTGTGGTATAACTGTTGATGATTTTAAAACAAATATTTATTCTTTACATTTGTTTTGGAACCCGATTTTGATTTAAATCAGAGTCAATTACCTCACAATGGAAATTTACGATTAGATATAAAGTTTGCTAAAGCTACAACTGAACCGGTACATGTTTTAATATATAGAGTATTTGAAAATGAGGTTCAAATAACTGCAAACAGAACAGAATTAGTTTGAACAGAGTTCAAACATTGTTGGTTTGAAAATGTTGGTATAAATGTATAGATAATTTATGATAATTTGTCATGGAGTAAGTTTTTCATGTATTATTAATATTATTGGTGTAGTTCTGTTCAGTTCTATCGATTTGGAAAACAAATACTAGGACATGAATTTTTAGGGATTTTTCCTCTTGATAAATTCCATATTTACGTAATAATCCAGCCATAATCGTCAATACTCAATCGTCTCATCTCGGTGGAGAACATTGGTTAGCAATATATATGAAACCTAGCAAGATAAATATTTGTATTTGATCCTATGGGTTTCTATTATCCGGCTTTAATGGTTTCGAAACTGCAAACAATGGGGAAACCTATTGTGTATAATAAAACTATGTATCAAAAACCATGGACCTTAACATGTGGTCAACATTGTTTAGCTTGGTTATTATCCAAGCGATTTGATGTATAATAAATGTATTAATGTTTGTGTTATTATTATTGTTATTATTATTATAATTATTATTATTATTATTATTATTATTATTAATATTATTATTATTTTGTTAACACATGATTCACACTGCATGATAAGTGCGTGACTGCATGCATACACAAAACTGTATGTAATGTACAATGAAAACACATACATACTTTTGTTTGTATGTGATTTACAAAGAACACATACATCAAATATCTCACCTACCTAAATCTGATTGGCTAAATTCTGATTCTCTTTATAAACATTGACAACTTTGTCACAATTAATTCAAAATTTCAAAATGACAGGTCAAAATAATATTTTAAGAAGTTTTCTGACTTCCGAAACCGGTAAGGATTTTTAATTTTCTTTTTTTTTATTATTTATTATTTTAGACTGGTTTTCAACAATGCAGAATCAGATCAACGGAGTTAATGAATTTGAAAGAGGTAAATATTAAATAAATTTCGGCTTATTTAGGTTTTTTTTTAGAAAATGAAGTTATCGTTATCGATGATAGGAAGATGATTTTATTATCAATGATGGTAAATTTTAATTTTATTTTTTCTTTGAAAACATTTTAGTAGATTTGGATCATGAAGATTTTTCGGGGAATAATGATTTTTCTGTGGATGATAATTTTTCGGGGAAGAATGGCCACATTGTCGTGAATGACAATGATACCCACATTGACGTAGATGATAATGATAAATATTAGTTTTTTATTATTGTCATAATATTATAATTAACATTTATTATTATTTAATCCATTTGGATTAAATAAAAACAAATATTAATAATTTATTGAAATTTATATTGATTGAAAAATTTATTTAAATTTGTTATTAAAAAGTTATTGAAAAATTTATATTGATTGAAAAATTTATTGAAAAGTTATTGAAAACCTAAATTTGTGATATATTTGTGATAATGTTAGAATTAATGAAATATTTAAACTTATGATATATTTGTTATATTTATTTAAATTTGTAATAATGTTAGAATTAATGAAATATTTAAACTTGTGATATATTTGTTATTGAAAACCTATATTTATGATATATTTGTTATATTTATTTAAATTTGTGATAATTTTAGAATTAATAAAATATTTAAACTTGTGATATATTTGTTTTTGAAAACCTATATTTATGATATTGAAAACCTAATAATTGTTTGAAAAATTATATTGATGGAAAAAATTATATTTATGATAATTATTGAAAACCTAATAATTGTAATATTAATTGAAAAGTTAAATTTATCGATATTTAAAATATATATTTTATCAGGACAATTATATCCGAAATATTGCATCGCTTCAACAGGTCATTCGGTAAAACGTCATTGTGAAATGAAGCGATACTACGGCCATAAATTCTTTGTCATCAATTTTTTCATATACCACAAATGCAAGACTGCCCAAGATATAAAATATTTAGAGTTTTATAAGGGGCACTCTACCCACTTAAATCAATTTACTTTAAATAAAAAATCTCTTTTTCGAAAAATAAATAAACGAAATAATAATAATAATAATATTAAACGAAATAATACATCGAGATATAATAATAATAATAAACGACCTGCTGCAAATATTCAGTGTGTTCCCTCTAATATTAAAAGTGTTGAAATTACCATTAGCGATGATGATGATAATAATCAAACAGGGGGTTCAATTAGTGTTGATAATGAACCTGAAATAAAGTAGATTTAAATGGAACCCATAAAAGTATAATTCGATGTTGAACACGAAAATCTAATTCAAATCTCGCTAACAAATAAAATAATCTATAAATTAAAATCTGAAATAATGAAAATGGGGTCAGTTAAAATACAATTCACCATTTATATCTAATTTGAAAAAGATGGTGAGATTAAAGATAACTTTTTTAGTAATAAAGCAGAACTTTTTTCTGATAATTTTCTACTTGATGGGATTACTAAATTGAATAATAAAATAGAACATTTCACATATTTAGGAAGTGGATGGCGGGTTGTTAAAATCAAAGAAATTGATTTTATATTAACTAAGTTTTATTCCATAAATAGGTTGGTCGGCCATAGTTATATCTCCACACCAATATCTTTATCTGGCAAAAAAGCTATAGTGAATGTCCAAAATAATGGCCATCATTGTTTTATATATAGTATATTACTGCTTTTAAAACGTAATGTAGTTCGCACCCATAGAGTTACTGATAGATATAATAGAGTTTCGGATATAATAGAGTTACTTCTTACGAGAATTATTTGAATGAATTGAATTTTGACCTCATTGACGATTAAAAATCAAACAGACACTACCCTTTATACGTTGCCTAAAAATAAATATTTAAAATTTTCTAATTTTGCAAAAACTATTACCCCGTCATCCGTAATTTATGCGGATTTTGAATCAATTTTACTACTGGATATAAGGCATCATCAAATACACATGCCAATAGCAGCAGGTCTACTAATAATTAATAACTATACAAATACAAAACAATATTATAATTTCATTGGCGATGATTGCGTTTTGGCGTTTTTGAAAAAGATTGATGAAATAGCACTTTTGATTGTCTTGCCATATTACGACGTTCATTGTCAAAAAATTATATATATTTCTTTCAATGAGTAACGGGAGTTCAAGGAATGTTGCAGTTGTTATTTGTGTAATAAGCTTATTAGAGATAAAGTTAAGGATCATTGTCATTTCTCAGGTAAGTATTTTAAGGCTGCTTGTAGGAAATGTAATGTTTCTCGACGAATACAGAAACAATTACCTGTGGTTTTTCACAATTTGAAGGGATATGATCTCCATCATATTTTAAAGTATGGTTTAAATAATTTTTCTTCTTGTGAATTATATATTATTCCGAACACTTCTGAAAGATTTATCTGCCTCATCGCGTACATTAATAAATTGCCTGTTAGTTTTATAGACAGCATGAAATATGTTAATTCATCTTTAGCAAAAGCGGTTAAGACACTTACTGATTTGCCTTTAACTGATTCTGTTTTTGATGACGCATTTGTTAGAGCCAAGGCTGCTTTCTCTTATGACTTTGCGATATATCTTGATGTTCTTGAATCGACGACAAAATTTTCTCCTATTTGAGGATCTGCATCTGCTGATGAATACGCTACAGCCCAACAAATTTGGACACAGCAAAATTGCGAGACAATGTTAGATTAAAAGTTAAGCTACTTAAAATTAGACGTTTTCCTTCTTGCAGATTATTTTCAGCAATTTCACGCAAAAGCAATTGCTTATAATAGTCTAGAACCTCTTGATTTTTATGGAATTCCTGGTATGGGCGTCAGCTCTCGTGACATTGCAAGAACCCATAAAACTTCTGCAGGACATAAAAATGTTTAATTTCTACAAGGGAGGTATACAGGGTGTGTTAACATTTGTTAACAAGCATTATGTCGCAAGTTCTAAGAATACAGAACTCTTGTATATAGATATAAATAGATTTTGTTTGGTGTATGATGGTTTGGATGATGTATTGAATGAGTGCATGAATGTTGAGGATATTGAAACCCTACCATATAGTTATACAATGGAGGTTCATATCAAGATTCCTCATTGTGTGCATGATTTTTTGAATGATTTTCCGATTGGGCCGGAAAAGATGTGTCCACCGAATTCTAAAGTTGAGAGGTTGATGCTCACGCATTGGCCTAAGAAGAACCATGTTCTTCATTGGAGGCTTCTCAAGCTTTATCTTTCTCTCGGTGTGAAGGTTGTTAAAGTTCATCGCTCAATTAAATTTAAGCATGCACCTATATTTCATGGATACATTGACAAAAACACAAAATTAAGAGCTTAAACTTTAAACAATAGTTTGTATAGAAGGTCTCTCGAAAACCTTAAAATACGGATGAATTTGAGGCTATGCAATTCTGATGAAAAGATGATTGTATATGGCTCAAAGCCGACTTTCAGAAAATCTATCGTAATTGATGATAACCTGATTGCTGCTCATCTGAATAAGGATTCGATATGTTTAGACAGGCATAGTTACATCGGACAATCAGTTCTAGACCTGTCTAAATTTTAAATGTACGAACTAAAATATAAGGAATTAGCTAAATACCGTAATGAATTTAATTGCGAAATAAATATCGTTGCCGGTGACACGGATTCATTTTTCCTTGAGGTAGGGCACTATAGGCTAGACACTTTTTTGCCGGCAATGATAAGAGACAACATTTTAGATACGTCTAATTACTACCCGGCACATCCCTTGTAATCGAGGAAACTAGGTCTCGGGTATAAGGAGTTGATTTTCTTAAGACCCAAGTGCTATAGTCTTTTAGGTACTAAAGATACAATGAGGGCTAAAGGGGTGAAGTTGTTGGGGACAGAGATTGAGCACCAGTCATATTTAGATTGTTTTAATAATGACATAATATTCATGGTGCCTCAAACTAGGATAGGGACGCGGAACCACTAATTGTTTACATTTAAGAACAATTAAATTGCGCTTACCAATAAAGGCGATAAGCGTAATTGGGCGTGTAGAAATACCAGTCTTGCATTTGGTCATTATTTAGGAATCGATGCTATTGAAGATGACCAAGTATCGCACAGCCCCAGCTATCAAAGTACTCACAGCCTAAGCTATGAAAGCTCTTACAGTGGTTTCAGTCGAGACATTGAAGATTTAATTTTGTCAGAGTGATTTATTTTTGTGAATATATTTTTTATCGATTGATTTATTTAATGGTTGTGATTTTTTATTAATTTTTATTATTAAAATAGCACATATAAAACTTTTCTCATATTTTGAGTCATAACATGAATATCAAATCAAATACATTGTATATCGATTTTATTATTGTATTGTACAAACTTTTTCTATTGAAATAATTTTATAACTTTTATAACTTTGTTGAAATTTATATAAAAAAATAATGAAAATTATAATAATAAAAACTTGTAATAATAATACTATAATAATAATAATAATAATAATAATAATAATAATAATAATAATAATAATAATAGTAATAATAATAATAATAATAATAATAATAATAGTAATAATAATAATAATAGTAATAATAATAACATTAAAATAAAAAACATTAAAACACTACTTATAAAAATAAGTAGTAAATTTAAATTAAAAAATGTTTAAAAATACTATGACTTTGAGAAAATTTGAATGACCTTGACTTACTTTTAAATGACCTTGAATGAGTCATAGTCTTTGTCTTAAAAATTTTTTGTACTTTTAGACTTAGACAAATTTTTTACCCCGCGGGGGTCCAGCGGTGACATAACCATCAACTGACTTTGAAGGCTTCTCCGATGTCTTTGGCTAATTTTCTGTATTTAGACTCGTGCCCGTGAAGGCTTCGGTGTGATGAAAGCAGGAGCTGAAACGTCAATATCATTCCGTATAGTGGGAAAGGGTGAAGGGGAAATAGTTTTTTGGCTGTTTCGTCGGCACTCATTTCCTATAAACTCGACCTAAATATTATTTACAACTCACGGCTCAAAATCACCACACCGAGTAGTCCAGTGGGCACTCTTAAACTATTAATATCGACACAAGCTTTTCTTAGGATCAATTTGGGAAAGGTACGGGAAAAGCGATATCATAAAATCGTTGCTATAATCTTAAAGAAACGTTGAAAGTAAAACTCTATCGATTATTAATGTATTCGAGTCATAAATAATAAGTAGAAAGTTGTTCATAATTCAAGTTAATGTTTAAAATTCCCATAATCACCCACTCGAAATTATATACTGATTTCAGCAGAAAAATCCCAAACTTCTAAAGTGTAGTAGGAATCAAATGAATTAAAACTACGCTCTCTAAATTGACGATAATCCAACATTTTTATAATAATCCCCAAATGAGGAAACGCTATTCGGAGATTATTGCTTTAAATCGTTCAAAAAATACAAAAGTTTGACATAAAAATCCACTCTAATACGAATACGCCATACGTATGTTAATACCACAATCTGAATTAAACTCAAACCAGCAAATTTCCGAAATAGGACTAATCCGTGTAACTAATTCGAATCCGATAAATAACCTAGGATGACCCCAGCTAGTGACCAAATTAAAGGAAAAATTTTTGGAGAAGTGGCTCCTTAACACAATGACTCCTAAAAGGATGAAGGAACACTGATGAATTTATGGGCGAATTTAAGATTAATATAAATACGGACTTACAGGTGAACTATCCATGATTTAACCACTCTATTCGGAAAGTTAATCGATAAGATGTATACAAAGCTAAGAACGTTAATAAATACTATAGAAAATCCGACTAGTAGAACCAGCAAAACCATTTATTCATGAAAAAACATAAACTTGCGATATGGCTGAGTTGACGGCGATTGAGAATTACCGTCTGCACATCAGATTACATATGAGATGTCTGCCATGGGTTGACAGGAAGACTTTTAATGAATAGAAGTAGTCGACCCAAACCACAGTAGAAACTGGCCATGGGTAGTTGGATGGGGAGACCATTCCTGAAATAATTAGCGTAAACCCCAAACCAATAGACTAACTGAATATAAATAGAATAATAAGTAACAACGAATATTAAAGATAACTGAATAAGATAAATTGAAAATAGATTAAATGAATATAAACCAAGTAAAATAAGCAACTACAACAATATATTGATTAGATATAAAGTGAATAGAATAAGCCAAAATTAGACAAAAATAAATAGGATAAATCGGGATGGCCGATATATTGATCTAGAATACACTGATTAGAATAATTTGCAATGTTAAATGAATGTAACTGTAATTAGAGCGAACAGCATTAATAGAGATATCAACTGAATACGGGAATGTTTAAAATGGATTGCCATAACAAATTTCCTAACTAAAAGACTTAGATTAAATTACCCATAGTAAATGCATTAATAAATATATTAACTAACCATTTATGGGAATCGGAATGAGCTACCAGTAAGGATGTAATGGCTTAGCTAACCACGAATTAACCAACGGATAATAACTCACCGATGGAGAACACATAACTAGAACGATCCCGTAATAAAATTGAATAATACATCAGGAACAACAGACTCACGACTCCTTGTAGGTCAACAGTGTATTCACAAATAGGCCAACAATATAACCAATGGCCAAAATGCACATCCACTGCCATCAACTGATTTTTTTTTAATGTAGAAGCTGCTCTGTTAACTGGATTGTAGTATAAACAATGGCGACGAAGTTGTACGAATCGGCTAGAAGAATTAGCCACCCGACTACCAACTCTGGCAATAGCAAGCATAAAAATAAACAAATACATAAAACCTCACTAAATGGAATAAAGAAAAATGATATAAGAATAGTAGACTGTAGGTAAATATAGCCACTTCACAATTCCCGAAAATATGAAATAGTGATTCGATAGCACCATGATCGAAGAAATCATGAGGACAAATCACGCATATAATCCGACATTTTCAAAATGTCAATCGATAAAAATCTCAGGATAAGAATTTTCATAGACAACTACCAAAAATCAAGACATACCGACACACCGCTACGAAACCAGTAGGTATGTCATGTAGAGAATTTGATTAGCTGGCAACACGTGTGCGCACCCATTCATATATAAGAACAAAATTGGATTGCACTAATCATAAAATTAAAAAATCAGAATGTCGAAAGCGCCAAGTTGTAAAAATTCCACAACAGAAACGGTAAACTCACGATACCCCAGTACGTCCGACGAAGCATCACAGAGATCCCGACCAAACTCGGAGAAACGGAGAACATCTGAGGGTAAGGATTAATATTATTATCAGGCGAATAAAACATTTTCTCGAGCATTAATTAGACGCATCAAACGCCGGAGATCATCCAGAACGGCCCCAGCCCATCCCAAGAGTAAAGAGCGACGACAATGAAACCGACCATGATATGAAAATATATAAACTTTAAGTTAAGCTGCGAGATTATTATCCACGGAAATTTTCATCACCACATGAAACCCAGGCTTCACACGTTCAATACCTCATAGGCAGCCAATTATCCCATGTTACCACTGTTCGAACTCGTAAATAATGTATCTTCAATGAATAGTATGCTAGATGATAATAAGTAGAAACGCACGTCGACTATATGAACAATTTTATGTAAATAAAATGTGCAGTAAGAATTTTTATTAATAAAGTAAAAATTTAAAACATGGTATTTTGGTTTGTTATGTTTGACAGGCACTTTCCGAAGCATTTTGGGAAATGATGGATTTAAATCTTATTGGAATTATTGGGATCTAAAGTGAGATTGAGAGTCGTTAACTATAGTTTATTTAGAAATCAAAATATTACTTCAATAGGATCTGATAATTTTTTTGCTTGGGAGTTCGCTATGACGATTCGACTAAATTTTGCATATTCTAATGGCCATAGAAGCGGAAATATCCCTACCTAATTTTTGAACAATTAATGATTTGATTTTGGTAGCTGAAATGAGAATATTGTCTTAAATTATCGATAAGTTACAGTACAAGTAAATTTGAAATACATTTTCAGATAATAATTTTTGCGTGTTCCCAAACAGACTATCAAAATAGATAAATAAATTTAAAATATGCTTTTGGATAATAATTGTTTCGTTTTCTCGAAAGAGTTATAAAAATGAATAATTAAATTTGACATATATTTTTGTTGAATAATAAATTTTACATGTTAGGATTTAATAAAGTAATTTATCCCGACGAAAAGTTTCGAATTCAGCGACAAGAAATTTTACTCGTTAATCTAATTTAATATTTAAGAATTTAGCCGTAAGATTGTTCATATGGTTTGTTTTGTAGGTTTCATTCATCCTTTCTAGCATTTCTCATCTTCCACTAGTGAAAAAAGTTGCTCGTTAGGACAGGAACAAATAGCTCTGACCCAAGTGTGTAGGTTTTCTGCCATGCTATTTTCCCTCGTTTGAATAGGGAATGCAACTCATCGAAACAATGAGCCGACTCTACTCGTATAACCCTACCTTAAATTAAACTCCTAAGGCCATCTCGCGACCGCCGCAACGACCCATGACTGAGGGGACCTAGACTGCCAACTCTATCGCCTATGCCTGAATGATGAGTTATGCCGATTAATGTATTATTTGTTGTTTCCAGCGGACTCGTGGATTAACGCGTCTCGCGTCACACTACGCTTTCCGGCGCATTCAGCTGCGCGGTGCCGGCAAGCGATGTGGGACACGGGATTCTCAATCTCACCGGTCAGAGAACCCCGAGGTGAAGATCAGAAAATCAGTGATGACATAGACCTCCATTTCGTTGCGATCAAACGAGAGCCCGGTCGAAATCCGGCGCGGGAGATAAGAGGTCAAGCGGAACACCTCCTCGCACGCCTGGAGGAACACCAGCGACAAACAAGCCAGAAAATTCGCAGGGCACAACGACACCTAGATGAGATCAACCGGGACATTGCGGCCGGATTAATCCCAAGTACGGACTGGTACACCCCTCCGTACAACACGTCGTTCAATTTGGATGATCCCAGACTGAACAGGCCAACGGAGGCGATCAACGTGGTAGTCCCACGTCAACTATGGACAGGAAGAGGAGAACGGACAAACGAAGTACCAAATGCCCATCGCGAGCATCTATACGCTCGGGGGCCACCACGAACAAGCTCCGACCGACATTATTAAAGATTTGACTCACCGTGATGATCCTGTTGGTTATGCATTAAATACATGTGTTTAGTTAGGTTAATTTTTTTGCATTGCTGAATACAAATTCAATCTAAAAAAGGGAAATACCAGTCGCAATCCAACGCCATAAGATATAGGACCCATTATAAATTTAACTAACACCTATTAACGATGAATTGATTTGCCGTTCTTTTGTAGACATGAACTCCCACAAGATTCTGCAACAAGAACTGGCAAAGGCACAAATGATAATTAAAGGCCTCCACCAACAAATCATACAGCTGACAACTGAAGTTCAATTGACCAAGAGTACTTAGGTGAAACCGAGCAAGGCTAAGCGTTTATTTCAACGATTAAGAGCGATAAAGAAGGGTTGGGCTGAGGAGAAACAGCTCAACCAGAGCCTAAAGACACAACTAAGGGGCTTGGAGGTGGCGTTGTCCGCATGTCAAGAAGGAGCGGCAGTGACCTACACCCTAGTCTTCGCCCCGGCGCAGCTAGCATACCGAGAAGCCTCGTCAACTTCGAAACCTGCTGCCAAACAAGTTAAGCACCGCCCCGGTAGGGCTGAACGGGCCAAGTAAAAGACCAGAAGGCGTGTTCGAGTAATGATTTGAATTCCGATTGATACAGTTTAAATTGAATAAAACCCACGCAAATAGCGTCAATCAGTCAGCGAGCTAAGGACGTGAAGAGAACCATCTATCATCAGTAAGGGACGGGAATGATAAATCGCACGTAGACCTTCTAACGGTAGTGCGTTGGACCCAGCTTGAGGTCGAGCCAGAGTAGTTCCTGCGTGGCGCTCACCTTTGTCGACCTCAAAACCCATGGTTACATTTCCAACGTTGCCTAGCAACGGGTAACCACTGGGAGTAGGAAAGAAACTTTCATCTGGGGTCAAGGTTGATGAAACCCTAAACCCCACACTTTAAAAACTTTGTTTGGATTCTAATGATAGATTAATTCATCTTGTACCATTTGAATTGTCATTTAAAAAGAATAATGATTACAAAAGTTGTATCTTTGGAAGTAAATTCAAAGATGAAAATGCTATAAAAATAAAATTTGAAACACTTATACTTTTGTTTCCATCAATATCTTGTAACCCAAAATTAGAAAATTTTATAATGGATAGAATGAATGAAGATAAACCAATTATTGTAAATTATTTACGAGTAACAACAAGTATTGATGTACCAACAGCAACAAAATATAGTTGGAAATCAACAGTTTTAAATTCTAGACCTAGGTTTATATTTGTGGGTTTCAAAGATGAAAAACTGAAATGACGATTAATAATTCAAAATTTATTCATTCTAGTGGTGGAAAAGATATAAAATCTTTAAGGATTCAATTAAATACAACTTATTATCCTTTGGATCAAATGAATTTTAGTACAAACAAAAACTTTCAAGATAAACCATATACATCATATATTAATGCATGTAAATCATTTGGTAATGATCCTCAACTTGGTATGAAAGATTTTAAAGATTTTTATTCTATATTTTGTGTAGATCTTTCAGAACAAGATGAAAAATTATCAACAAATCGAAAAAATGGAGATTTTAAAGCTAAATGTTTTTGTGTAATACTTATTGAGAAACAAATCGAAATTAAATTAAAAAATGGTAGAATGATTAATGTTTTGTAAATATAATTTATTATAAAATGAAGGACTGTTTAAATATAAATTAGAAAAAATGATTAATATTTGATCCACGAATATCAACAAGTTTGCGTTTTAATTCCAAAACATCAGATTGAATACCTTTAGGTTCGTTTTCTATTATTATAGTTGCGTCAATATGAACAGGAAAATTTGGCTACTCAACATCTTTAACATCAATATAATTGCAGTGATCAACCTTAGAATCATTGAAATTTGTTTCGAGATCAGTGTTTTGAAATGGTTCATGATTTCTGGAAATAAGGGTTTCAGATTCTTATTCTATTGTACTTTCAGAGTTAATAGTTTTAATTGTGATTAAGTGCAGTTGTAATGAGTCAATTATTTTATGGATAAATTCACTCATTTATGAAGTGCGAATCTTTCTACATTTTACATTTAATCTAAATTAAAAATTTTTTTAATAAACATCTATTTTTATCTCGTATTATAAAGTAAATCAATCTCTTGGCCCTAGTTTCATTTGTGTCATTCGTTTCATTTAGTGATTTATGTTGTCGTTTATTTTGTTACTAATATTATGCAAAATTGCTAGTTGAGAAACGTTTTTGAAAAATAAACATTCAAGTATCTCTAGAAACGACTTTATTATTGTAATTATTTCTGGTGAAATGATATTATGTATTTTATCTATTTCTACAGATAATTTCCATTGATGGTATTCAATAAGTCTTTCCTTACAAATAATGAAGAAATACCAAGAGAGTGGAATTTCAGAAACAGATTTTGAGGCTAGAGTTGTGCTGCAGTCATCTTTTGGTAAATCAACTTTGCCTTTCCCGGTTCAATCCAGGTCGCCTTGATCCGTTGTATCTCACTGTTCAATTGTGTGAGTTGATATTGCAATTCTCGGTTGGCAACACGGGTTTGTCTAGCTTATCTTGAACCATGAGGCAGATGCATATCTGTAATAATAAATATTTGTTAAATTTATATTCTCTTATCACTATATTCAGATGTACTCATGTTAAAATCTACGGTAGACAGGTGCTCTGCCCTCTTATTCATTCATTTTAGGATTATCGATAAGAAATGAGAAACAAGATTTTCTAAATATTTATTCTATTATATTCGTCTATTCAAAAACTCAGCACGTCTAGAATTATATCGCCGACTCGGGCGTTCGCGAGGATATGGGTGATCACGATGCTCGCTTGATGGTTCACTTGTTTCTCCCCATCCTCTGATCAGAGCCTCGCCTAGAACTACCACGTTCATTGCGGAAGAATTCATATTCAACCTGGGATCGTCCAGGTTGAACAAAGTGTTGTACGGCGGGGCATACCCATCCGTACTCGGGATTGGCCCCGCCGCGATATCTCGGTTTACCTCCTCCAGACGTCTCCTCGCACCTTTCAACCTGGAGATCCGTCTGTCTCTGATGCTCCTCTAAGCGAGCGAGCAGTTATTCCGCTTGTCCTTTGATTTCCCGTGCCGGGTTGCTGCCGGGTTCTCACTTGATTGCGACGAATTGCGACCGGTGAGATCGAGAATCCCGCGTCCCACATCGCTTGCCGACACCGTACCGCCGAATGTGCCGGAAAGCGTAATACCGGATTAAATATTCGAAGGACAAATCTTACTTACGAACATTCACCATCAAAATAAGTCCAACATTAACGGGAATTAATTCTTTATAATGAATAAAATGGCATGGGAAAAATAGCCAGCATAATGAATTGAATAATCTAAGGAAAATACGCATAAACATTTGTTATCATAGTAAATTAACTATCAACGAGAAATAATCGTTACAATGAATCCGATATTCCAAAAATGTATTTCTAAATCTTTATCATTATAATACGTTAAGCCAGGGGTTCTTAACCTTTTTTACTTCATACCTCACCTAATATTTAATTTTATGTTCTCACCTCCAGCATAATTAATTTATTTTAAGAAAAGATAAGAAACATAATTAGTGGTATACCAACATTACATATATTATTTTATTTTTACCATTTTAATATATATTTATAAAAAAAATCATATTTAATTCATACTGATATAAAAATTTAATATAAAATATAATTTTTTATATAAACATAGCAAAAATAAACAAAATCTCATACCTCCTCCAACACATTAGTATACCTCCCCAAGGGAGGTATACCTCACCGGTTAAGAAACCCTGCGTTAAGCCCTAACAAGAAATAAGCATTTTAATCTATTAAATATTCAAAGAAAATCCTCATCATAATGAATAGAATATGTTAATAAAATTACTTATAAACGTTCATCATCATAATGAATTGAATACTATAATACACTAATTATAAACTATTATCGCCGTAACGAATTATATATTTAAAACAAAATAATTACTGACTCTCATCGTCTTACGGATAAAATGAACAAACTAAGAATTCATATATGAAAAGTCCTTATTACTAGTGAATGATAGTAATGGAGTTATATGGTACTCTAATTCATCTCCCATTCCAGTGTAGGACTCAATTGACAACGATGTGTGGAAAAAAATTCGGAGTGGATTATGGGCATGTTAGGAGTTTGAAAATGGCATGGATATCCTTACGGTTGGATTCGGAAATGGCATTTAATTTTCAATATTCATAACATAAGTTGGAAAAAGGTAATTTGGTTTTATCTTTATCACACATCCCTGTCTTCATCGTCCTTTGGAACTAGATCATCGTCAGGGGTCGGGTGTGATCTCTTGCATCCTTTTTATGGGACTATGACTCGGGGAAAATTTGATTAAATTTATGTTGAACATTTGCGATAATTAACTTCGTGTATTTTTATCTCCAAAGTTGTGGAGCTTGTCCCCGGGTTTCGTGGCTCTTTGTGTAACGAATTTTGTTGCCGTGGTTTTCTTTCTACGCTCGACATATCTCGTCGTCGTGAATCATTATTTCCATTTGACATGTTTCGTTGGTGTGGATTATTATTCATCTCGAGAAAAATCGGACTGATGGAGTGTACAAATATATATTCTACAACTTATTTTTGGTTTTTCAGTGGTCAATCTGTTAGTAAGGAGTTTCATTGAATTCCGATATTGTCGCTTATTCGTTTTAGTCTAGCAAGTGATCATTATTTCCTCTAGATCGTATTTACCAAGTAGTCTAGTGATTTTGTGGGCGAGGTATATGTCGATTAAGGTTGGGTTCTTTACACTTTTATCCGTGATTTTTAATGAATTTTTAGGTCAAAATTTATTATGTTTGTCTCGGCAGTGCCTTTGTCTTCTCTCCGACTCTCAGTACGGTTTTAGACTTATTCCAGGCAAAATTCGGAAATAGTTATTGCTATGACGTGGAATTTATTTTTGAATAGAATTTGAACCTTTTTATTGATTGTTCATTGTATCTAGATACCCTGCAAGTAATTGGAGCCCTTGGTAATACAACTTGTGATTTCGTTTTGATTATGTGGGAATCTTTTGGGTCACTCTAATTTGCTGGGTTAGTTTTGAACATAATCATCGCGGCATACCAGAAACTCTCATAAGATTTTTGGCGTCTATGATTTTGATCTTCTTTTTCACGAGATATTAAGGCTGGGTTTATGGATTTAAGAATTAGCAGCTTCAGTTACTGTATGATTGTGGGAAGTTGATACATTTACGGGTCTGTCGATTTATCTTAGTATCTCTACTGGTATATAATTTTTATTTATTTTATTGGTTCAAGAACAGGGAGCTAATTGGAGATTTAAATCGTCAAAAAGCGCGTAGTTCTTTAATTTTTGAAACGTAATTTATCAACTTAATAGCAATGATTTTCAATTTTTTTTTATACGAGAAACGTCAGCGATTTTTTCTTTGTTTTTACGGAACCAAATTTTGAATTCCCTATGCTAGCATTTTTTGTCAGGATATTCAGTTATTTTACGATTAGAGTCATTGAAGTTGAGCTCCATTGCGTTTCATTTAAAGTCTTTGTATATTCATTTTTACGAATCATAATACGTTGAAATAATTTTAAAAATTCGTATCACCTCTTGAGTCATGGGCAATAGTTTGAAATTAGACGTCGTGACAATTAAATAATTTTAGAAAACATAGCAACGATATCTTTAAATTCCCCGTCACCTCCCTTTAATTGATCCTAAGACAAAATTGTATCGATATTGATAGTTTAAGAGTGCCCACTGGACTACTCAGTGTTTTGATTTTTAGCCGTTTGTCATAATAATTTTAGGTCGAATTTATAGGAACTGAGTGATGGTGAAATAGCCAAAAGACTATTCCTCCTCCAACCAATTTCCCCTATGTGGATTAATAATTTACGTTTCAGCTACTGCGTTCTCACGCCGTAGTCTTCACGGGCACGAATTATTGGCTGACTTACACCGCACTTACACAATTCGAAGGGAGTATGTGTAGTTTAATTACTTGTGGTGATGTGTCGGCTGTGGGCCGGAAAAATTTCGACAAAAAAATTGTTTCATCTTTTATAATGTTTATTGAAGTACAATAATAGCATAGATCATCATTCATAATAGCATTGTAACTCTTTCCCACGCCGACGCCCAAGCAGAGCTCATACGAGGTTGCATGGACGCGACGTGGAGAAAGTTTTCGAGCATTCCTCCACTCACATTTAGAATTTGGTTTTCCACTGGTTAAGACTGGTCTTCAGATTAGAACTACTTCAAGTTTTTCAAAACTGATTCACTGATTTCAAAAACTGATTAAAATTATGTGAAAATGAATCGGTATATATACCTATCGTACGACCCTAACCTTGCGTGTTAAATTTGATTTAGTAAAACAAAATTTGACCTTGTAATTTTCTAGTATATTCTAATCTTAATTTTATTATTTTGTAATTTAATTTGACAATTTTTTTTTAATTTTTTATTTGAATTGTTTCCAATTCAAATTATTTAATTTTAGTTCCATTTTTATAGATTTTCGCATTTTTTTGGTAAATTGTCAAATTTCGGTCAAATTTTCATGTTCTCATTTTATTTTTATGTTTATTTCGTGCGGATCTTGTTGCACTTTGTTATTATTTTAATTTACTTTGGTGTTTCTTGATTTTATATTTAATTGTTTTCTTTCTCATATTTTATAATGGTTAGTTGGTGTTTTATGGGTCTGATTTTAAATCTGCATGTTGTATTTGCGTGCGTATTACCGATTCATTTAAACAAAATTGTGTCTTGGCCCAACACTATGTTTGATGCAAATCTTTACAAGGTGAATGTCACAATTTATTGATATGCGTAACTAGTGTGATTATAAGAAATGATTTGATAAGCAATATCTATATCAATTCAACCAATCAAATCATGATAGAAATAATGAATAACTAATCAATAAAATTATCAAAATTCAATTCATATCAAATTTCATCGATTGATATTCATGTATTATCGATGAGATTTATTGATCACGAGTTAACAATTCATTTTTTAAGTTGTGAAATATTGATTTAATCTAATTAACCCTCTCCATCTTTTTGTCGAATATATTCGACTTTGATTTAAATTGAAAAATTATCGGTAAATTTTCGATGGTTTTCATGGATCTTAAATGCATACAGCTCAAGCATTACCAAAAAATAGTTTTAGTTTTGATGACAAAGACAAATTATGTTTTAATTGGGTAAAAATATGATGTTGGTTTCTAATTGGAACCCTTTGCTAAGAAAGGTTGGAAATGTACCAAGTGAGGATGATTCCTGGCATACCTGTGGGTTATTGGACTGTGTCCGGTTTCTTGTCTTGTTATGTGTTAATAATTATGTCTTTTGAACGAGGGATTTATAATTATTAGTTAATAAATTATAGTTGTATTAATTTAATTTCTAGGAAAATGGAAAATTTTTGGATAATAATCTTTCAATATCAATTCAGTGACCGAGTAACAAAGTTGATTGTTATTTTAGTTTCAGGCCATTTAAAGGAATATCAATTTCCGATAATTACAAGAAAGTGGTTTAACTATGAACCATATAAGCTATTTGATTATCCAGTAAATAAAGTATTCAAGGATTATATTATAAACATGAAAATTAATTTAAATTTTCTTTATTGGGGTTTTATTAAATTAATATAAATAAATTAATGAGTAGGATTCCAGCCTAAAAAATAATCACTGCTACTTTTACTGCTATAGCCATGGCATACCTGTGGGTTTAAGGACTGTAGATAGAAGATCTGTGTCGGGTTTCCTGTCCTGCTAATTGTTTATAATTGTCTTTTGAACGAAGGATTTATAATTATTAGTAAATAAATTCTATGTGTATTAATTTAATTTCTAGAAAAATGGAAAACTTATTGATAATAAAGTCTCTAAGGTTAATTTTGCATTTAAAAGTCGATTCTAGTGTCAAAATCTATGAATTAATGGTCCAATCAGCCTATACACCTATTCGAACAGAATATGATACCAAACATTTAAGTCAAATTAAACATCAGTTTTATGAACGAGAGGTTCAAATTTATATGGCTTATGAGGGATAATTTTCGATAAATCTTGTGGCTGGTTTAAAAATAAGTATCGGTTGTTAAACCTTGCCTATTTTGGGTTAATTGGGCACATTATTATTAGTACTATTATTATTATTATTATTATTATTATTATTATTATTATTATTATTATTATTATTATTATTATTATTATTATTATTATTATTATTATTATTATTATTATTATTATTATTATTATTATTATTATTATATTTATTACTATGATTATTATTAAAAATTCTATGAAATGATGAGAACAAATTTGACTGCAATTGTTTATTACCAGACACAATGAGCGGTGAGCAGAGCTTGTGTTTATTCGTAAGATATAACGACCGTACTAACATCAAAGTGAGTTTAAAGTGTCTCGTATAGTCATAGATTTTATTTTGTTACTAAAATTATTTTGATTTTTTTATTGATTTTAAAAATGAATAATCAGAAACTTAACCCCAGATGGAAGTTTTCAATAGCAATACATGAAAAAAAAAAATATATATATATATATATATATATAAGGTTTGATTATTATTTGCATTTAAAATGAAAGTATTTTGATGAATATTTCAGTAGATATACAGCTAAAGATAACCACTACTAATTTTACTGCTAAAGCCCTGGCAAACCTGTTGGTTCACGGACTGTCGATAGAAGATCTGTGTCTGGATTCCAGTTCTGCTAATTGTTTATAATTGTCTTTTGAACGAGGGATTTATAATTATTAGTTATTAAATTCTAGGTTTATTAATTTAATTTATAGAAAACTATAAATATTTTTAGATCATAAAGTGAATGAATTTCCATAAGAATTCAGTGACCATATGAAGCATATAAGTTATTTCATTATCCAAAAAATAAGGTACTCAAGGATATGAAAAGCGTGAAAGTTAATTTTAGTTTTCTTTATTGTGGTTTTATTAAATTAATCCAATGAATCTAATCAAGTTATGCCATATGTTAATAATTTGGACAGACTACGATAGAGATGGTGAAAATATTGGCATAGATATTGCTGATATATGTTTAGCTGGTATATTTAAATGTATTATATGGATAAATTAATAATTATTATTTAGTCAATTGAATTAGCAATTGCACGATGGATGGGGTATAATAATTGAACTTTCTGCAAAAGCAAGAGAATGATACCAAATATGAAAATCTAAAGAATTAATTGAAACTGATGACTCAATTAGCAGTTAAACATATTTATTTAGAAGCATTTGGAAAACTTTAATGAATATTCAAATGTTTTAAAATTTAAAATTAATATTAAGCTTTATTAATTAACACTTGTACAATTTTCATCTTCGCAATTTTTTTTCATTATAATTTCATGATTATTGAAAACTATTTTGAAAATTATTTTTCGTTTTAGTTTGATTTGTTTGATCGAAGTATTTTAAGTTAATGAACTTTTGAAGTTAAAATGCAATATAAATGTTAATTGAAAATAGCGAGTCGTAATAGAATAAAAAAAGAATTTGTTAAATAAAGTTCATTTTTATAATTTCAAAGAATTTCATGAAATAATAAAGTACTTTTATAAAATACTTTCATATATTGAAATAATAAAACCAGATATTTGATCTAGGATGAAAATATTTTGAAGCAGGCTGATAATTTCATTGTATACATTGATGTCGTATAAAAACATGCTATTAGTGCTAGGGATTTTAACTTTCTTTGAATTGAGAAAGGTTGTCAAGGTAACGCTGCCTATTTTTTGTGAACTACACGGATTTTTAGTTGAACTACGTTTTGTAGGGTTACTGTCCTAGTGGGGACCAAAACAATTGTCATTAATGTTCAAATATATTGTTATGTAATTTATTATTTAGTCAATTAAATTAGGAATTGTACGATGTGTGGGGTATGATAATTGAACTTTATGCAAAAGCAAGAGATTGATACCAAATATGAAAATCTAAAAAATTTATTGAAACTGATGACTCAATTAGCAGTTAAACATATCTGTATAGAAGCATTTGGAAAACTTTAATAAATATTCAAATGTTTTATAATTAAAATTTAATATTAAGGTTTATTAATTAACACATGTGCAATTTTCGTCTTCGCAATTTTTTTTCATTTTATAACTTCACCGTGATTATTTAAATAATTATTTTATCGCACGATGAGTCTATGGAAAAGTTGGATGGAGTATGATAATTAAACTTTCTACAAAAGCAAGAGATTGATACCAAATTAGAAAAACTAAAGAATTTATTGAAACTAATGACTCGATTATCAGTTAAACATATTTTTGTATAGAGGCATACGGAAAACTTTAATAAATGTTTAAATGATTTTGTTTTATAATTAAAAATTAATAAAGGTTTATAATAAAGGTCATAATAAACAATAATCATTACGACTGTTCAATATTGAACAAATCCTGTCAACTAAATTATGAGTTGTAAATTATGGTTTGTACTAGCATTTGAAAATGTGGAAAAACTAAATTAAATTAGAAAAACTAAAGAATTAATTGAAACTCTTGACTCGATTATCAGTTAAACATATTTGTATAGAAGCATACGGAAAACTTTAATAAATGGTTGTTAATGTACAGAATTCAATATTATAGAAGTTCTATAGCTTTTATTAAAAACTAGTCAGGGTTCTTTCTAATTCTGAGACCGAAAATTATTAAGACGTGATCGATTCATCTTGTAATCAAGAAATGTCAACTTTATCGGAAACACTGAAAGAAACTAGATCACCGATTTGAAAGGTTCGTATAGTAGAAGTTTCAATTTAATGATTGACAAACATATGATTGAATATATAAATTCATGACGTTACAAAATCACGATTACATCGATTTGTAGTAATTTAGCATTAAGTAAAAGTTAGTTTATAAAGTAATAGTCTAAATTCTAAGTCTGAAATGGAAGTTTACCAAAGAAATTTAAGAAATGACACGCAGTTTTTATTTTGCAAAGGCTGAATGCATCCGAGGAGGCTACCAGAAACTGGTAATACATTAATTACCAAATGACAACGTTGGTTTAGAAATTTTAGATCTGGTGATATACGCGTGTATATAAACATGAAGTGTTTATACTCAACGAAATGGAGTTTCGACCGTAGTACATAATTCTTTATTGATTCTTATTAATGCTTATTAAGATCATAAAAATATCACTGAAATAAAACAAAAGGAAAAAAATTTAAATCTATGAAATTTTAATGAATTTTTACACAAAATTACAGAAAAAATAAGCATACTTAATTATTAGAATAAAATAATGATTATACAAATAACATAAAATATAATGAAACAAACAATTATTTTTTACATTTGTTTCTATCCAATTGAGTCAAGTAATATTTTTTGTGTGGTAAGATGTCTTTCAAAAGTACGTGCAAAAATAGATTTTTGCTTGCACAGTATCGCAGTAGTGTAAATATAGGAAGAACCGAGCTCAAGACCCTAACAAAACCGCCTAAAGGACCACCCTGGCTGAGAAATCGTTTAATTTGACCAATGGCCCATTTTTAAACCGTCTAAAAAGACCACTACAACTGAGAAATTGTTTAATTTGACCAATGGAACCTTTGAAACTCATACGATTGGTGAAATTACATTTTATAGTTCTCGTTTTGGAGCGCTAGGACACTACCACATGTGGAAATTTCCTCGGGTTGGAATATTAAAATGTCTTTCACCCGGTTCTCCCTATATTTACACTACTTTTAGTTGTTAATTTTTTCAATATTTCAATATTTTAATTGAAATATTTTAAAATGATTTCTCGGGTGGCTAGAAATTGGTTGGCTTGAAAGTGCTTACATGAATTATTGAGAAGTATTAAAAATGTGAAAAATTCATAATTTTTTTAATTATATAAAAATTTTTTAATAAATTAAGAGTACTTTGAAAAAAATCTCAAATATTTCTTCTGATACGGATTCTTCTTTAAGCGAAAATATTGTAATTCATGAAGAGAATAAATGTTATGAAAGTAATAAAGTATTTAAAAATATTCAAGGTTTAAAATCTCATTACAAAAGTCGGTTACATTTAATAAAAGTAAATGGGTTAAATAATTTAAATCCAAGTGTAAAAAATGTGGTAATAGATTTTAAATTCTGGTTACAAAGCTCATTACAAAGCGTGTAAAGGTGTTGTGAGAAAAGAACGAGAAAGATTCCTAGTTAATAATAAAGAATTTGAAGAATTGGTAAGGAAACAACAAGAATTATTAGAGCAAGAAATTAAACAACATGGAATTTCTGCAGTTCGTTCAACTGTAAAAATTGGAACACACCGAGATTCAGGAGTTAAAGAATAAATTTTATTCAACAAGGACAAAATTATTCAAGAAATAAATATTGCAATGAAAAAATTTAAACATATTAAAAATTTCGTGTTGATTTGTAGATTTCATATAATAGACTTCAAATTAGTGACAATTCATTAACAATTACACCAATGTCACCATTTTTCCATTTATTCACCAAACATCGAGATGATACAATAAATAAAATTTACAAAAGTTTAGAAAAAGAAGTTGTAATAAAATCAAATTATATTTCTGGAAGTGACATGACTTTATTCTCATTTGATTTTATTGAAATTCATTTTTGGAAAACAATTCCATTCCAACCAAAAGTTTATATTCCAACTTCTGAGATTATAAAAAGTAAATATATTATAAATGTTGAAAATGCTGATAATAAATGTTTTCAGCTTAACATCCTCAAAAAACTCATGCTCAACGAGTTTCAAAATATAAAAAAGATGAAAATGATTACATTTGGAACGTCAGTGATGTGCAAGGTGAATGTTTAGAAATTACAGATTATTTTCTAGATCGACATTTTGAAAAATTTGAAAAATTAAACAATTTGAAAATAAATATTTACCATCAACCAAATCCAGAATCTAGAAATATTTTTCCATTATACATTTCTGAAAGGGATAATCCAGAAAGTATTAATTTATTAATAATCAACGGTAAGAATTTTCAACGACAAGATATTTATCATTATGTTTGGATTAAAAATTTTCAAGGGTTTATAAAAACTCAATTTTCAAATTCTAATAATAAAGATTTACAAGTTTATGAAAGATGTTTCAATCTTACAACAACACAAAAAATGAGGACTCATTTCGAGGTGAGGCCTCCGAACGATGTAGAAGCGAAGATGTTTTGAATAATTTTGAACATGAATTTCATCAAATTTTAAAAAATATAAATTTTTCACTAGACATGCCTGAAGAACAAGAATTTGAATTTCAACAAGCTGATAAATGTTGGTTATGTGATGAAATATTTATGGACGAAGAGAATGAAACAAATTCGTAAAAATTAGAGATCATGATCATTTTGTCGAGTACAATAACTATTATGGTGCAGCTCATAAATCATGCAATCTTAATTTTAAAAAACCAACAAAAATTCCAATTGTATTTCATAATCTTAGTGGTTATGATATCCACATATTTATAAAATCATTAGCTGAAAAAACAAAAAATAAATTTGAAATAATTGGCAAGACAGATGAAAATTATATATGTTTAAATTATGGTTGTTTTAAATTTATAGATTCTCTAAGATTTTTTGGTATGAGTTTAGATCAAGTTGGAAAATCTTTAGCTAATGATGATTTTAAAATAACAAATAAATTTTTAATCTCTAGCAACATAGATGAAAAATATTATTCAACATGTCGACAAAAAGGAATTTATCCATATGATTATGTGGATTCATTTGAAAAATTCCATTCAATTTTAAACAATTCAGATATAACCAATGAAGAATATAATAGAGCACAGATAATGTTTGAAATATTCAAATGTAAAAATTTTGGAGATTATACAGATTTGTATTTCAAATTAGACGTGTACATTTTAGCAGATTGTTTTGAAAAATTTCGAGAAATTTCAACTCTTGAACCTTCTAATTTTGTTTCTGTTCCATCAGTGGCTTGGAGTATTTTATTAGATCAAACAAAAGAAAATTTAGAATTATTAACAAATATTGACATGTTTCTATTAATAAAGAAAAATATTCGAGGTGGTATTTCTTCAAACATGGGATGTAGAAAATTAGCAACTAATTATATTCAACAATTTTTTAATTCTAAAGATCCTGATTGTAAAGAACCATTTGTACAAATTTCAAATGATGAATTATCTAATGTACTTGAAAAATTAAACAATCCAGCACAAGTAAAATATTTCGATGCAACTGCATTATATTCAGGAATCATGACACAACATTTACCATTTAAAAATTTCAAATGGTTGCACCACAAAAGAGAGTTGTAAAATATGAAGAATTATCTCCATGGCAAAAACAAAGAAATAAAGAACAAGATGATTCAAGTGAAAAATTAATGTGACCAACATGATAAAAAATATTACATGGTTCATTATAGAATGTTACAATTTTATATTCGACATGGGATGGAAATAAGCCATGTAAATAATATTATTTCTTTTAGACAAAAACCTTGGATGGAACCATATATTAATGGAAATATTACAAATATAAATATTGCAAAAAAGAACATACAAACTTTAAAATAATGCAGTTTTTGGTAAAACAATGGAAAACCTAGACAAGTATAGAAATATAAAATTATTTACAGAACACGATGTCAAATCTTATATGAAAACAATTTCAAAACCAACATTTAAAGGTGAAAGAATATTTTCAGAAAATCTTACAGCTGTTGAAATTGGAAATTATGAAAAAGTATACAACAAACCAATATATTTAGGTTTTAGCATTTTGGAATTATCCAAATTGCAAATGTATGAAGCTTATTATGATGTATTACAACCATACTACAATACTAGGATTTCTTTACATCAAATGGATACAGATTCTTTCTTTTTAAAATTTCAATCTCATGATGTTGATCAAGAAATAAAAAATAATCCTATTTTAAATCAATATTTTAATGATTCTGGAAAATTATTTTCTTACAAAGATGAAAGACCAAATAATGTAACAAATGAAGCAATATTTATTAGATCAAAACTATATTCTTTAAATACTGAAAAACCATGTGGTAATAATATAAAAAATAAAGGAATTCAAAAATGTATGACTAAATAATTGATACATGAAATGTATAAAAATTGTATGGAAAAAAACGACAATATTTGAAATTGTACATGCAATTAGAAGTATAAAACATGATATTTATCTAGTTGAACAAAATAAATTATCCTTGAATAATTATGATGACAAGAGATGGATTTAAGATGGAATTACAACTTCGCCATTTGGATATTATAAAATAAATGAATCTTGAATTTTTAAAATTTTTGAATCTTGAGATTAATTCTTTTTATAAATCTAAATTCATATAAAATTTTATTAATAATTTTATAAAACGGAAATTCCTTCAACTACTGCAAAATGTCTTGATGAACTTTTTATTTATTTAATTAAACAAGTGTTTGATTTAAGAAGAATGGTACATAGATTTAAAATAGGTTTTTGTTTTTTAATACTGTTTTGCCTTGGTTCATTCTGTCTATTAACCTGGTTCTTAAAATATCATGACTTCTGGAAGGATTCGAAATCACCTTAGTTTTTGAATTATTACTCCTGATGTATTCTTCATTAATACTAAAATGATTTTTTAAATTTTCATTTTCTTCTGCTAATTCAGTATTTTGATCAATCAAGTCAATTTGATCATCATACATGGTAAGGAATAAATATTGAAGTCCTACAAATTGACTTGCATAAATTTTACCCATTTCAGCTTGTGTTGCCAATGTTTGCGTTGAAAAATTTACAAGACTTATTCTCACTTCTTCCAAAACAGTTGGATTTTTCAGAGCAACTTCGACTAATTGTTGATCCATTTTTAATATAAAAATTTTAAATTTTATATGAATTTAGATTATAAGTTTTATGAATTTATATTTCCTTTCCGCACTATGTAATTTTTTACTTGATCAATTGTAATTTCATTTTTTAATCTTTGCTTTTCGTCTTCTGATATTTCAACATTAGATTGAATATCATGAATGTGAATTTTCGTTCCACCTGGTTGAAAATCTTCATCATCATCAAATTCACATTCATGATCTTGATATTGTTTTGTTGAATTAAATTTTTCATTAGTTTGTAATATTTTGAACATTTTTAATATTTCACTTGATTATTTTTAATTTTTTTCTTTATTTGAATTTTTAATATTTTTAGATTATTGCTTATTATTTTCTTCTTGGCCGGAGCCCTCTGACCAAACTGGATGAGGAATTCTTCTTCTTCTTCATTTAGTTGGAACTCTATGTCTATAAGGTGAAGGAAGTTCTAAATCAAGTCTAATTCTTTCCAATCAATTTACATATTTTAGGTTGAGTTAGATGAGGATTTTCACTTTACTTTTGTAAATTGAACTTTATCTTTTAATAAGAACAAATTTAATTTATCAGTATCAACATCACTAATTTTATTCATTTTTGATAGAAAATTATCCATCTTCATTTCTCTTGAATCCATCTTAAATATTTTAAAATTAAAATTTTTTATTTTGTTTTTATTTGTTTTGATTCCATTTCGTCAGATTTCGTCAGTGACCTGAAATGATTATTAATGACGAAATCTGACGAAATATATTGAAATATTTAAAGACCTCCGATCAAGAATTGAATTTTACTGAAATACTTTAAATTGTATTGAAATACATTGAAATATTTAAAAATTCAATCTTTAAAAATGAAGTATTATTAAGATTCAGACTCAGATTCAGATAATGAAAATTATAACAATTCAGATTGCCCGGAGGGCTCTTTTAATATATTTCAACATAATGAAAATTCTTTCAATTTAATTTCATAAAATTCTGAAAATGAAGACCTCCGGTCGACCATTTTTGTAAATGTAAAGTGATTAAAAATTTAAATGAATTTTACTCGAGAAAATATACATGTAAAGATTGTTAGAATTCAATAGAAAATTGTTACATTTGGAACAAGGAAATTTCAAAATCCAACATGTCAAAACATTTAAAAATACACGATAAAACAGAAAAAAACAAAACGAGAATGTAATTTTTGTCATGAAAATAAAAATATTGAAGAATTTTATTCTTGTAAAAAATGTACATCTAAAAAAATAAAATGTAAAGAATGTAAAAAAAGTTTATGTTTGGTAAGTTAAATTCAACATGTAAGAAAATTTCATTTGGAAAACGAATGAAATAATTTTAATCCGACTAGTTTTAAATATTTAATAAAAAGTAATTTTTAATATTGAACTCAAGTAATTTTAATCCGACTAGTTTAGATTTTTCAATTTCATGTATTCATCTTTTAATTTCCTAGTCATTTCTTTTTTTATTTCTTTCTCTACATCCTTGGAATATTTAATTTTTAAAATGTTTTCATTAATTTCATTTATTATTTTATTGCTTTCTTGAATTTCTTGACTTGTTAAGATTTCATCTTCTAATGCTTTGACTTGATATAGATATAATTTATTAATTCCAAGAGATAGTTCTTCACAAACTTCTCGGTAAATTTTTCTCTTTTTAGATGTTAAACCAATTGAAATTCCTTCACCTAAAAAAACTAATAGTGCATTTCCACCACCAAATATTGAGGACATTAGAATTGAAACAAATGGTGTAATTCCAATTAAAATTATAGCAGAAAATACTGCAGTAGAAATTGTTAAAATTCCAGTAATTAAAAGACAAGCAATTTTAATTGCAGTATCTGCACTTGTCCATTTTGATTTTATTTTTTTGTAATAATTTTTCTTCAAGTTTTTTCTTTTCCAATAAAAATTCATTTATTTTATTATCTTGAAGGAAGCAACAGGTGCACTAGGAAATTTAGGATATATTTTTTAACATGAACTGGTTTAATTTTTTCTTCTTGACCATAAATTTCTAGGTTTTCAATTTCTTGTCCAATTTTAATTTTATTTCTTCATCTTCCATTTTAAAATTGTATTATTTAGGTTTTTTAGGTTTTTTAGGATCATAATTTCCATCCATAAAATATTCCCACATAATACCAAAACCATAAAATCTTTTCCAATCAACATATTGGCGTTTTCCTATGGGAGAATCTCTTAAACCATATATTTTTTCGAAAAAGATCCATACGTTGACTATTGCGTTGAAGTGACGTGAAGGATAATCGTCATCTCGAACATAAATAAAAAAAATCATAGAAAAAATCATTAAATAATAAACACCCTAATTCAATCTGTTTCCAATAACCATCAAATACAATAATAGTTTTTGGAGAAAGTAAATTCCTTTTTAGCCAACCACGTGGTAAAAGTGCAATCAGTGTTTATTTTCAAAATTAAATTTTTTCATAAATATTTACTTTACCAGTAAGAGCGATGATAATTAGATATTGTTTTTTGTGACTAATGAACATAACTATTCTTCCTGCTGGGACTTTTACAATATCATCCTTGATTATAAAACGACCATATGGAGCTGCGATCATTTCAAGTTCATAATATGTATAATAATTCTTATTTCTGTCCTCTGTTTTTTTTCTAACATCAACTAAATCAGTTTTTACTTTTGTCAATTCGAGTAATATTGTTTACTATTTCTTGTTGACATTTTTTATATTCCATTTTTCCAATTTCTAAATCTATCCGACTAATATTTGTATTTATTTCATTAATTTCATTTATTTAATTATTTTTCAATTTATTCATAACTATTTTAAACATGATAATTTATTTATTTTATATTTTAATATTTTTTTATATTTTTATATATTTATATTCTTATATTTTTATAATATATTTGACATTTTTTAATTTTTTAATTCAATACTCAATTCTTTTTCAACTAGTATACAACAATAACATTTTCCTTTAAATCCATCATCTTTTTCCATTTCAATTGTTATATTTACTTCATTAAGTGCTAATTTATCATCTTGATCACTAACATCAACACAAAATATGGTATATAAATTCATAAAATCTATTAAATTTAATTGTGGTTCAAATGAAAATTCGTTACACAACAAAGTATAACCCCTAACCAATCGTATGAGTTTCAAATGTTCAATTGGTCAAATTAAACAATTTCTCAGTTGTAGTGATCTTTTTAGACGGTTTAAAAGATGCCATTAGTCAAATTAAACGATTTCTCACTCAGGGTGGTCCTTTTAGGCGGTTTTGTTAGGGTCTTGAGCCCGGTTCTCCATATATTTACACTACTTATCGCCTTAAAAAACCACGATTTTCGTGTGTAATTTGATGCGGTAAAACAAAAATTTTAATTATTTAGTTTAAATTACATTTTTATTTGAATTTTTGTTTTTTTATTATCAATCTTATAACTCGGTTTCATTTTTAATTAATTAATTTTATCCTTGAATTTGATGTTTTTTTCGTTAAATTCTGTAATTGAGATTTTATTTATTTATTTCATGATTTTATTTGTTTAGCCATCTTTAAGATTTTTTTATTCTTTCTTTTTAAAAGTTTTTCAATTCATTTATTTTTTGAGATGCTCTTTGGTAGCATTTCCTGAGTTGTTTTTAATAACAGTCATGATGATGTTGATTGTTTCGATATAATTATATACAATTTACAATAATTGTCGTTCCAGTATTTTAATATAAACAGTCAATGAGAATCGAGATTGGATAGAAAAATTGGATGCAGAATATTAAAAATACATGACTATTAAATTATAACAAGGACATGACTAAATCATACCAAGAATAACAGCAAGACATGTGAAATAAACATGCAAATTAAATCAATAAACAATAATATTAATTATATAATAGATAATTATATTGGATTGAGCTCTGATCTCGTTTATCAATTTACATGTAATGGTGTAATGTCACATACATTGGAGGGACTGCCTGTCATCTCTGTACTCTATACTTTAATGCAAGTGAGGGAGTATGAGGGAACCCAGCCAACGTCAAGTACGTTATTCAAAGAAAAATGAAGTGTTATGAATCTTTCTTTCTTTCAAGCTTTCAATGCACCTGTGGCCATCACCACCCTTTCTTGGGAACCACTGTGCTAAAGACCCTATATTTGTCATTTTGGCTTTTTGATCATATAAGTCTCAAAAAGATATTCCAAGCGTAGCTATAACCCTTAAAATTGCGATCATCGACTGTAAACAACTGATTTATACGGCTAGTTGTCCTCCTGAGTAAAACCGCCCTCTTGAATAATTCTTTTTAAAATAACATTTTATATGAAATTCAGTTTTTAAAATTTTTAATTCAACAAAAAATTATCGATTCAAATATCCATCAAAAAATTCTTTAGAAAAATTTTTAAAACATTTAAAACGTTTTATACTTTTAAAAAAATTTGTTTTATTATTCTGAATTTAAAATGAATAATTGTCCAATTTAGAATCAATTTATGGAAATCATCAACAATGGATGCGCAAAGCTGCACGCATCATCATGCAGCGGCAAATGACTGCCAAATTAACCATTTGGCAGTCGTGGAGGAGTGGGAGAACACTTGAAGGTGCACTGACATATATTGCAACGAAAATTTCATATGAGAGACCTAAGGAGGAGGCATATGACAAGTAATTTATTTAATTATTATTCTTAATTTATTTATTATTTTAGTAATGTATCCAGATGAATTGCCACCTGGTCCTCCTGAGGATATATGGTCTCGCCTGCTTCCGCTTGAACAAAGAGTGGCAATTTTTCAGAATCATATGGCAGCAAACCACCATCAAACCCAACAACAGCTTGCCTCAATCTTGAATGTATTATTACCACATTTAGTGTTATTTGATAAATATATATTTTTTTTCTTATTATTATTTCAAAATTTAATTATTATTTAATCCGGTATATTTTAAATTTTAATATTATTAAAATAATATAATTTATAAAATATTAAATTATTTTTAAAATTAGTTAAAAGTATTTAAATATTTTTTTAAGTGTTTATTTGTTAGAAAATTAAATTAATATTTAAAAAAAAATAATTTGTTTAAATTATAAGTTAATTCATAATATTTTCATTTGGTTTTTTGTACCTGAAGATGACAGTTATGCCGTCGAAATATATCGTACGAGGAGATTTCTTTTGACGTTTTCTTTTAATGAAATCGTTGCCAAATTTATTTTATAACAGAATGTCAGTTTTAAAAAAAGTTAATTTAATTATAATAATTTAAACATTATTTTTTTAGATAAAAATACTATGTAAAACTAATAAACTCCTTAACTTAAAACAATGAGGAATTGTGAAGAATTGACCACAATGGGACAAGAGACAGTGTAGGCATCACATAACTCAGATTAGTGAACAAAATTATCGATACTATGAGAATTTTCACGATTACACCAACAGATGTAATAGAGAAAATTATGTGACAGTAGGCTTGTCATCCCAATAAAAACCCATTTAGATATAAATATAATTATAGCATAAAAAGTTACACATAATCAAAAATAAATTATGCGAGATCGTGAGGTTGTGAATAATAAAGCGATTTGAATGATTATACTATATTATAAATTAAATTATACACATTACAGTTATTTTTCTTTTTGTTTTGTACCGTTTTCATTCACATTTCCGTAATTCACTGTAGTTCAGTATTTGAAAATAAAACTCAAAAAATTCCAAAAATCGTACCGGCACTGTCATCTTTACAGGCGCGTTTGTCCCAAAAACTTTAGAAAATTATAATATTTTGAGTTTAAAATTTGACTCAAACAAAGCATCGTCAAAGGTTATAATAAAAAGTTTTGATGATTGTTGTAAATTTTAACGAATTATCTGTATTCAATAATATTTACTCAATTTTTTTCAACATTTCCAAACAAAAGAAATAATATACAAAATGCCCCCGGAAAAAGAAATTAAAAAAGGATGTTGAGTTGGAAAAAGATATGGTGGCATTAAAAAGAAAAATTGAGAGTGAAAACAGAAAGTTTCAAGACAAGTTGGAAGATATGTATTTTTTTATTGAAACAAAGGACCGAATTCAGTGTCTTATTCGTCAGAAAATAATTGCAGTAGCAAAAGAATTCAATAAAAAACACTTCATTGCAACAAATTCAACAAATCTTCAACAAGAACAAAGTTAAGTGACGAATATTTACAAGGAACACTAAGACTAAGATAATGCCACTTTTGTTGGTATATTTGATATCAAATGTACAAATGGAGTGGTTTAGTGGGTAAGATAAGCAGCTATATGAAAAGCAAGTCTTAAGTGATGGAAAACAATGAAGCATCCCAGTTTGTCCATGATTCGTCGGCAAAATATCCTACGAGTCTCCTAAATAAAAATATTGTCTTGCTACAGTGTAGCAGCTACACCATTCAACTAATGCAACAGTTACCTTAGAAACGAATGAAAATTTGGGCATAGCATTTTGATGGAAAGGGAAATGGAAAGGAACTGCATTATTCATCAAAAAACCTTAAAGTCAGATTGGGGTATTAACCCTTGAAAATTCAAGAGCTTAAACTACTCAATTGCCACGTGTATAAAAGATTCTGGATTATTTCGAATTGTGAAAGCAAAAAAAACGACTGTCACGGATACAACTGCTGTGAATACTGGCAGTAAAAATGGAGTTTTGGTCATTCATTGTCAGCAGAATTTATTGAATTTATTTATGGCACAATATGTTGGTTGCCAACATCATGCTTTAGACCACATTTTACAACATGCGGTAGATGAAATCTTAGAAGATTATACTCGTTCTCCAGATATTGCGTGCGATTTTGGCGTTGATATTGTTAAAGAATGATTCTCTAAAGACAACAACAATGCAGAGCCCGACAAGATTGAATCTCCTTGCTATTACATGGATGTGAAATGTTTCTTTTGGAACTGGGATATACTTTTCGCTATTTCCTCGACAATGAAAAATTCCCTTATATCATCGAAGAAAGAGATAAAACTAGCATAAAAAATAAATTTAATATCATAGTGTAGCACAATGGCCGTCATATTTCTGAAAAAAGTCAAAAAGTTACCACTAATGCACAACTAAAGAACTGCTTAAAATAATACCACTGCATAAAAATTTGAAAAATATGTATGACTCAACTTAAACTCTGACATGAGCTCTTTTGAACCGCTGTAGAACAGAGACCATGAGTCATACACACGCGTGAGACCCCTGACTCAACCTCAACATGATGAGTCATCGTTTTCCGTCAGCCAATCAAAAATCTCTGTGCTAGAAGCCTTACATCTACCTACTACCCCCCATGGAAAGTGGGCAGGATATATTTATGCTTTTAACAATTTTGTTAAAAACTTTTTCCCAGTTCCAAAATTAGTTTCCATTACCACTGCTCCTTCAACGGCCGGTCGAAATAATGGTTTTGTTGCATTCTGTCGAAAAAATGATAAATATCCAAATTTTATGGCATATAACTGCATTATTTATCAGAAGATTGTGTTCCAAGACTTAACACACATGATATTATGGAAACTGCTTTTAAAGTAGCGTTCTTTAAAGACATTTGTTTAGGTTAGAAAGTGCAGACCCAAAGAAAAAACATAGAAGTAAATTTTTAATGAGATTTGTGGATTTATTGGATGAAATTACAAACTTCCTATCTGTTAAAAAAGAATCCTACCAAAAATTATCAAAAGTCTGGTTGATAAATTTATGTTTTTGGCAGATTTTTTTATACTACACTTAGTGACTTTAATATTGAACTACAAAGTCAAAATAGAAATTTAGCGGATATGATCAATTCAAAAAGAGCTCTTGAATAGCTTTCAGTTATGTTAAAGTCAAATTTGAAAGACCTCCAATATTGACATTTTCCAACCTTTTTTTTACACAAAGATATCTATGATATAAAAAAAATTATTGATGAAATTGAAACAATATTTGAAAATTTCAAAGATTGAAACCATAGTTTTCTTATTCCTGAATGTTTTCCAGGACAATATTAACATACAAGATGTCTCAAATCAAATTGCTCTCATGTGTGATATACATCAGACGGACATTGAGATGGAAATAATTAAAATCCTACAATCACAAACAAGTATTTGGAAGAATACAAAAGATAAATACCCAATTTTGACAGATACAGCGCTTAAAATTATGTCTTGCTTCGGTTCAACATATTTAACAGAATCCGCTTTGTTAGATATGAATCTTATTAAATCGGAGATCAAAAATTCACCTTGATCAATGTTTAAGATTATCTTTATCATCATATAATCCCGATTTGAAAAAATCGCTAAATCAAACCAATGCCAAAGGTCATATTAATATGGAGTTTTTTTAACTTGCTTGATTTTTTTGTTATTTTAAAATAAAGTTTCTTTTTATAATTGATAATTTATTTATTTTTATATTTGTTTTGATTTAATAACAATTTAACTTGTTTTATATCAATTTTTTTTATTTTAAATATTATTTTTAGAATAAATAATAAGCAAATATAGACGTAATTTGTATTCAGAAATAATATTTTTTTTAATTCTCATTCAGATGGATTCACTGGGTTGTCATTTTCAAAACGAATGTTGAATTTCTGTAATGAACTTTCTATTAAATTTGAAATACAATTTGATTAAAATGTCGTAACTACTTTCTGCTCCCTGTTTTTATAATTGATCCTAAAAAACTGTTTTAACAGGAAACTACAAACACGCTTTTAGAGTCAGAATTCCTATTGATTTATTTTAAAATTGTTTATCCTTACTTTAGGTTCAATTAGGATTCAGACGAATATATTCATTTATTTTTAGTCATAAAGATTTGAAATCATATGAAAGAGTTTAATTTTTGTATATTAAAACGACTTGATGTAAGTCAAATTTTCTATTTACCTAATGACTGCGAATTGAAGATAAGATTGGTGAAGAAATAAATAATTGCAAATTTGTTTTCAACTGCAGATATATAATTTATAATCAAATTATCACGGAGAAACTTTTTTTAATATTAAATAGTTATTTAATTCTATTCATATTAACAGAATTGGAAAAAAATTGTTGTAGAATCAGTTTGAAGAAGGATTCCGATTAGATAAGATCCCGTATCAGAAAGCGAACCATGCCATAATTGTCAATACTTAATTATCAACTTTGTAACGATAGTATTGGATAGCGACATAGTGAAACCATATTCGTTTTGTCAAGAATGTATTTTGATAAATGTACAGGATTCAGGTGCAATTTTATGTTATTGATCAAGATAAAATGGATACTTTGAAGAAATATTTACCTAATTTAAGATAAATTAAATATAGAACCCAATTCTCTAGATATTTTACTGGCAATGTTTTATGTCCGTATCGTGGGCATTCTAATTGTGCTTATAAAAAGTTTAATTGGTGCTTAAATAATTTTAAAATATAGTTTTATTTAGTTTTGAATAAATATTGCATAATGTAAGGTATATAAATCAATGTTTAAACATTTTCCGTTACTTTTAACTGATACCTAAAATTTAAATCAGCAACTTATCAACAGTATATCAAAAACAATGGTAAGATCTAATTAATTATTTACAGAGTTAGGCAGAAACATTGCTACTGTTTTTACTTTTACGTTTTATTAGTTTTACTATATCTATAACTACATTATTGAGAGCATGCAGATATACAATTTCACAATAGTTCATTCTGAATTTTGATATAAATTAAGTAGTAAATTTAGGGGTATTAAATTTAAACACTCACATATTCAAATTATACATCGATAAAAATACGCAATTTCGTCCAAATTCGACATGTGAATTATACAGAGATTTATATAAATTTTTTAATAATAAATTATACAGTAAATCCGTTGAGAATCTTAAAAAACGGATGAATTTGAAACTATACAATTCTACTGAAAAGATGATTGTATATGCCTCAAAACGACTTTCAGAAAATCCATCAAAATTTATGATGATCTGATTGCTGCTCATCTGAATAAGTATTCGATGTTTATACAGACCAAATTACATAGCACAATCAGTGTTAGATCTGTCTAAACTGCGGATGTATTAGCTACAGTATAATGAGTTATCAAAATATAGAACAGAATTTAACAGCGAAATTAATATCGTTGTCGGCAACACCGAATCATTTTTCCATGAGGTTAAGAACTGTAAGTTTTACAGTCTATTGTCGGTAATGCTAAGGGGGTGAAATTACTTGGTACGGAAATTTCGAACCAGCCATATTTAGCCTGTTATAATAATAATTGGATATTTTCTGTGCCACAGACTAGGATAGGGATAAGCAACCACCAACTATTCACATTAAAAAATGGTAAAATCGCTTTGTCCAACAAAAATGACAAACGAAATTGGGAGTAAAAACTCGATTTTACTTATGTTTTTAGGTTAATATTTTCAATAAAATAATAATATTAACATTATTACATGAGTGATGTCGCAGAATTTTAAGAATGGGAACAATCATGTCATCGAAAATCAAACTTTGATTAATATACTTTGACAAAAACAAATGTTTTTTCAATTGTGATTTATTGGGTACATGTTTTGACTGTATTCAAGTTTAATTGTTTTTTAAAAACATGTTTTATAGTGACTTTTTTATTTGCAACTGACGAAAATTATTTTACATTTATATTATGCATAATTCAATAATATTAATTTGTCGATCCATAAAATGTCACGCTTGCATATATTGGATTGTAATGGCAAACCTCCGAAAACTCCATAGAAAAGAATTTTTGAGATGATCGAAATATTTTAACTTAAATTTTTCCAATTAACATTCCTTTTGTTGGAAACTAAATTATTTCTAGAAAACATCTGTTGTTTTGTTTTTAGATTGAGAGCATGCAGATTCATAATTGCACAATAATTCATTCTGCATTTTGATATAAGTTATAAGTCAGGGTGATGGCCATTAAATCCGGAATCGGAAAAGATGAAAGAGTTGGATTATATTTTGCCGTCAATGCATACAGCTTAGAGCTTAACCTTATAAAAAAACTATTAAAGTTGAAAATGAATTATGAATTATGTTAAATCAATCTTTCAACAGATGGCGATTAAGTTTATATATTATGAAAATTCGATAGCCTTTTAATCGTAGTTTTTTAGTATGGTGTATTTCTGCCTTTTTAAATATTTATCTGAGGGTGTATTTTTTGAACATTACTAATTTGCTGTTATATTACTTTTGTCAAAATAAAATATGTTTTAAATCTTTTTCTAATTGTATTTGTTATCATTAACTGTTCTGCTCTTTTTTTATTTAATTTTCATCTGGAAATTTATTTTAGGTTTTTTTAAATATTACTAATCTGCTGTAATATTATTTTTTTACCTGTTGTGGCTATATAATTAAGGTGACCAATAGGGTGTTTCCATCCACAATGGAAAAATTTTAAATCATGTTGGTTTTTTCTTTTTTTCTACTATGAAATACTTGCAAAGTGAACTCTTTTTGAACAAAAAATAGTTTGTCACCTTAATATAATGCAAGTTATGTGTTACATAAGTTTAATATTGTGTTTAAATTGCACTGTTGAGGTTTTTAATAATTTCGTGCAACAAAAATTTGAGCACTACTTTCACATAATGAATACGGAGCAATATAATTGGATTCGAAATCCTTTTGCAAAAGATGCTGAAAATACTATTGAAGCACTTTCTCTACAAATTCGCGAGGAGTTTGTGGAATTGAGGATTCTGATGATTAAAATTCAGTAATACTTTACTATGTTTTATAAAATGAATTATACCTTTTTATTTTATGTTTAAAGTAATATAAATATATTTCTGTTGTTATAAACTTTGCATTTTACAGTAAATTATTATTAAAATAATCTATATAGTTTAAATTTATGACCTACTTAAATAAACTATAGATTTTATAAATTAAAATTGACTTTAAAACGACCTTGACCTACTTCTTTGACCTTAAAATTACCTTGACTTACTTTTTTTACCTTGAATCGATCTTGACCTACTTTTTGACCTTAACCTACTTCGTTGGCCTTAAAATGACCTTGACTTACTTTTTTGAACTTTTAAAAAATCTAGCTTAATTTGACCTATATTTGACAGGCTAACATCATTTACAAGATTTCGATTCACACGGAATTCTCACACTTATGAAACTCAACAAAAACCTCAATAGCGCATACAGACGTGACAAAACTGTTCAGGATTGCAATCAAGGAGGAATATCCTAAGATTTCCGACAAAGCGATCACATTTCTACTTTCAACATACCTTTGTGAACTAAGTATTTCAACTCAGGTTTTAATTAAAAATGAAAAGCGATCATGTTGCGCTTACAAATATCGAACCAAATATAAAATATATTATTGTGTTCACTGAAACAAGCGCGGGTATCACATTAGTATTAGTTTATATGTAAATGTAAATGTAAAAATTTATACTTATAATTAATAAATGATAATTTTTATACACTCATATTATTTTATCCATTGTTGTGTGCCAAAGATCTAGAAAGGATTTAGTGTGCCGTATGTGAAAAAAGGTTGCTGAGCACTGATCTAAAGAACGAATAATACAATCATTATGATGGCTAATGTAAAATATGCATACAAATGTAAGCATCAAATACTGAGTATGAAAAGTATTATGTTTTATGTATCTTGTAAAGATTGTATGTCGCGGGCGCAGAACACCCTAGCTACGCCACTTTAAATATGCTCCAGAACGTCACATAAAGTCTAGATTCGTTAACAATACAGTTAATATTAACTGAAGCAATTGATTACTTGAATCGGAATAATTTTGAAAAAATACGATAATTCAAAATGTCAATCCACATTTACAGTTGTGTTCTGAAGGATTTAATGTATTTGAATCGTAATAGGTTTTGGCCTCAATGAATACTTAATGAATAGAGAATGTTAACATTCACAATCAATATAAATATAAGTGTGAAAGTTCTATCGATTGAGTGATTTATCAGAGTTTGAATATAAAACATGAAATTCCATTTCTTCTTACATTGTAAATGCTTCATGACATGGATAAGTGAGAAGAAATGAAATTTCGAATGTTTCGAAAAATGAGTAACAGAATCTAAAAGTCTGACAAGATTTCACAACATTTGGCGTTAGAACTAATAGATATATAAATTCATTACCTTTTTTATCGAAATTAATGCAAACGTAGTTTAATCGTAATAAAATATTGCATAAGATTATGTGACAAAATGCGTAATTCAAATATATAATTTCATATAATCAAAGAAAATGCTTACATGTGAAATAACTGTCGAAATTCCTTACATTAATGCGTATTAGATCTGATTACACTATTTAACACTTATTATAGTTACTATAATTCTTCGAATTCTAACGTTCCCCATTTTTAATTTGATATTCAATAATTGAAGCTGGATTATAAATGAAAGTGCAATCAAGTTGTTCGTGTAAATAATTTATACCTAATAAGTATAATCCAATGAAACGAGATATGAAAAAACAATTACTTAATATGCTTCAATTATTGTATATAGTGATTTGAAATAAAACATTAGTAAAACAAACTTAAGCATTTTATAAATACAATTTAATATAATATTTCGAAATAATATTTCAACATTGTTGTTAAAGTTTTTCTTGTTATTAAATTTCGAAAAATATTTTTCTGTTTTTAATTACCATAACAATAATTTGAAAGAAATCATTTTTAATCTTGGAATTTTTATCTGGAATTTTAAAAATGATATATTTCAACTAGGATTCAAGTAGATTCCTTTTATTTATATTTAAGCTCAACATTATTTAAACTTTCATTCACTTTTTCAAAAATATTTTAGTGTGTTAAAAAGGTTCCAAATTCATTTTGAGACTTCAATAAAAATCGTTATCAACGAATTTCTTTTTGATTTTTCGAAGTACAAATCTTCTATAAGACGTTCTTCTTGGCTTTATTAATAAGCAATATATAATTTTTGAAAAAATAAAAGTTGACAGTACTCGTTGTATTATGTAAGATTTTGCTCCAAGTGGTGGGTTACTGGGTATTGATACTTGTTTAAATTTTATTATAGTTACCCTGGTAACGCCATATAAATACTCCTAGCTACCACTCAGCACCCGTTGCTTGGCAACGTTTGTATTGTGTTCGAGTGGATAGATCGTTCGCAAAAAGTGAGGGTCATTGCTGGTGCTATAATTGCTCGAACGACCTCTGGGTCCAACGAGCGGTCGATAGAAGACTTATGCTCACTTTAGATGAAAGTCCCCTGTATGTGGTAAGTTTTATGGCTGGAGTTCATCATAGTGTAAACGGAATCCGATAATGTTGCTCCTGGAAATAAGGCAACGGCTGCATGTCGAACTGTGCGAATTAGTGTATTGATTGCGGGATTTTTAATGCTTATCAAACTTTAAAGACATCGCTTCGAATAACAAGAAATATATAATTCATAATTAAACATATACGATGTACAAGTTAAAGCACGTTTAAGTTAATTGGGCCTTATTTAATAATCGAGCGGTTCTACGTCTAGCACGCTCCGTTCGCCCCTGCCGATAGCTAGTGGTTATTGTTGTGGTTGGGGTTGCGGCCGTTGTTGGAGTGAGCCGGTGCAAAAACGAGTGGGTAGGTTACGGCCGCCTCTTCTTGACAGGCGGACAGGGCAACCTCCAATCCCCGTATCTGTGTTCGGAGGCTTTGATTCATCTGTTTTTCGTCTGTCCATCCCTTTTGAGCTGCGGTAAGCCTTTAATGTATTGATTTGATCTTAGTCGGGTCCACCCAGGTGGCTTTTGTTTGATGGATTTCCCAAGTCAATTGAATGATCTGTTCATACAGAGTTTTATTAGTCTGCTGGGCACGGGCCAGTTCTGTCCGTAATATTTGTAGGGATTCCATTGCTATAATTAATGACGTTAAATTGTTAGTTACTAATCCAGAATTATTAAATATGAATGCCATTAAAATTAAGTTTGAAAAAAATGTTATACTAAAACAATCAAACAAAAACAAAATTGACGTCTAAGATACAAGCTATTTATTCAGGCAAAATTTTAACTATATTAATTATGATGGGTCATATTAGGACGTCCGTGACCATGGAACAACGAAATCAGTGGTCCGTGAAACCCCTTTCCACCCATTCTTCGGGGGAACAGTCTGGAAACACCATTACGGGTCTTTTCGTGTTTCGAACACGATTAGCCTTGGGCCTCTGGTGGTCCGCTTGGTACTCGTTTGTTCTTCTGCCATTACAGCTAGGCGTAGGGTTGTACGGTGGTGGGTGACTGTAGGTAATGGCGATACGGCCAGCTGCGATATCCTCCTCTATGTTCGCCAGGTATTGACGGGCTCGGACCACCTGCAGGTCCACCTGTCGTTGATGGCTTTTGAGGCGATCGAGGAGGTGCGGGCATGTTCATGGATCTCCCGAGCCGGACTCCATTCCTCACATTGTTGATCCCAGCTGGTCTGTCGGGACTCTGGTTGGAGAAACTCGGGGAATCTCTCTTGTCCGAATCGCCTCTTCGCTTGCCTCCACCGATCGGCAACAAGAGTGGGAACATAAATCAACGGTCCTGATCGTTCTGAACAAGATTGTGATCAGAAGAGTTCACCATTATCATTAGGAAAATAATTGCAAAATAGTAATAACAAAAAGATAATATATAGATATCCCTTGTTTTAAACGACCCAGTTTATTTACCTTGGTGATTTTAAATAGTACCTAGATTGAAACGATAAGAGAATTAAAATAAACAACAAAAAGAATTTTAAAAATTACGCTCGTATTTCCTTTCTTACGAAACTATGCTAGACTAATTGCAAAAAAAACATGGAATATTATTTCTAATTATTAAAGTGCTTCTTAAACGCACACAACCAGTTACTCGTGGTTACCTGCTGCAATTTCCCTAGTAAACTTTAACGGAAGATAAAATAACATCTTAATGAACCCTCTATTTCCTAGTGGACAACGTTGAATGAGTATAACGAGGATCTTCGGAGTATCGAGTTATGGGTTATTATTATTATTATTTTAATCAATGAAAATTATTATTATTATTTGACTAATGAAAAAACTACTATTATTATTTTAATTAATGAACGAAAACAAAATTCCAAAATTACGCATAGTATTTTATTTCGTCGAATTTCAACATTATAATATAAGTAAATGTTACCATATTCTTCATGGAGAAATTAAATCTTCGTATAATTTTGCCGAAGAGATGTGGAAATTTGAAAAAACAGACAATTAAACTCGATTTAGATCATCGAAAATGTCATTCTTCGGATACATTGTTTAATCGCCTACAAGATTAATAGCAAATTAACAGAAACCTTGGGAACTCCATTTCCGAAATATAATTAACCATTTGGCTGTGAAAAATGTCAAATCTGTAGGATCATTGAAAGTTTTACTAAATTATGTCGTAGACTATTTGAAAATTTAATGGGAAATTGGCAAATTGAAAATTCTATTCTCTAAATAGGCTAAAAAAATGTAGTGTAAGACGGTTAATGGTGTGGAAAAATTTATCTATAACAAAATGATAAGAGTTTTTTGTTTTAAAATATAAATTTAGTGCTTACTCCAAGATTGGGAATCGTGGTTCAAAGCTGACCCCTCGATTTTTTCTCGGCTCACCGTATCTTCGAATCCTCGTGGTTGTTGCATCATAATTTCTTTGTAATTTGAACGGATTGACTTGTCTACAAGTTTATTTATGGAATGCAACGGTGGGTGTATGCACACTACACACCACTCGACGACGTGTTGGAATATAGTTAGGCACACGCGACTTGGTGAGGAAAAATTCAATATTCTTAAATACCAATATCAGGTCAGTTTTCCTTTTCTATTTATTTATACAGCCTGATATATTGATTTTCAGATGAACTATCTGAAGAAATTCGATCTTGGTTTTGATTGCTGACGTGTTATAATGTGGGTGTAATTACGGATTACCAGGAAAAATTTTGTAATTTCAATCGACAACTCTCAAGAATTCCGGGTAGGTGACTGATTTTATTTACTTTAATTAATTTAATGGTAAAATTCTTTAATAGGGTGATGGTAACTCTTGGTCGAGTATTCTCATGGCTGGCGATAGTAATTGGGTCCTACTGTTACGGCCCCAAGGTCAATTCTTGAGATGGTGATGCCGTGGATGAGAGTGGGATGAGAGTGAGATGAACTAATCTTCTTCTCTCATAGAAGGGACGTTGGCGTTAATTTGGGAATTTTCAGTAACTGGGTCAAGCCTTAGTCAGCCTACTGTTTGTGGTTTTAGCCGATCTTGGTTTTTGAAGAAGGGTTTTCAATGAAGCAAGCGGGCGAAGGTTGTCAGGATCTTGCATTACGTAATCTTCAAATTTTTATTATCTAATTGGTATGGGTTAAATAGGTAGGAAAGTTGATGCGGGTGTCAGATCGCTACAACCCACGACGGTTGTGGGGTCCTGGGATTTCAATGTTACATGGGGTGGACTATCTATTCGCATTGTTCAAGAATATTGTGATTTTGTATTTGTTATTGTAATCAGTTCTAGTTATACCTTTGGAATTATGATGTTCATGGGTCAAAATTTTATTCTTGGATTTCATTACGTAATCATAGTTTGAGAAAAATATCTAAGTACTATCTGGGAGTAGGTCATGCTTAAATATATTCTACTTTAGTGGTAGTTTTCGAATTTATCGTTGTTTATAAATCAGTATTCAATTGCGTTTTGTAGTGCATGCTGGATTGGTAATTCGTTTATTTTGTTTTGTCCGCCATTGTTTCAGGTCATTTTTTGTTTTCTCTTGAATCATTTTAATTATTGAAGCATTATTTTAATAAGCGGGTTTTATATTAAAATTTTTTACTTAAACTAAATTATTTATTAATAAACAATAAGAAAGTAACGATGATTTTTCGTTGTTAATTAAGACATGGATAGTTTAAGTTTACCGTGATTACCTATGGTTTAGTTAAGTTCCTAATCCTAGTTTAAATTTAGTATTTTATCATAGACTCGCAGCAACCACCTTATAGTTATGGTTACCTCCCTTCTGCTGGTTATGGTTACAATGAAATTGTAGTAATAGTTTGTCCTAAATTCACAATGATTTGAGTTTATTTCCCCGTTACCTTTCCCTTGATTGGCCTTAGTCGCAATATGTTCATATTACAGGTTAATGAGTGCCCACTGGATTACTCGGTGTGGTGATTTTGAGCCGTGTGTAGAATAATTTAGATCGAATGTAAAGAAATCGAGAAACGAGGAGGCAGCCAAAAGACCACTTCCTTATTTCTCCTTTCTTCTATACGGGATAATATTGACGTTCCGATCCCTGCGTTCCGCACGCCGGGTCTTCACGGGCACAGATCATCGGCGATATTCCACGCACTTACACGAATCTGAATAATATATATGATTTTAATGTCTTGTGCTGTGTCTTTGGCTGTGGGCCGGAAAAATTTCGACAAATAATTATAGAAAAATTAATTTTAGATATCATAAATAATTTATTAATAATAAAAAACAACATAATAAGTACTTGATCCAACGACAAAATTATCATCAAAAATATACTACTCTCCCCACGCCGACATCCAAGCAGAGCTCCATCGAGATTGCGAGGACGCCACGTGGAGAGAGTTCCAAAAAAAAACTCACCATAAAATAGATTTTTAAACAAAACTAGTAAAGTTCGAAAAAACTGACTAAAATTGTGTGAAAATGAATCGGTATATATACCTATTTTTTGTCCCTAACCCTGCGTGTTCTTTTTGATTTAGTAAAACAAATTTTGACCTTGGATTTTTCTAGTGTATTCTAATCTTAATTTTTATTATTTTGAAATTTTATTTGACAATTTTTTCTTTAGATTTTTAATTGAGTTATTTCTAATTCAAATTATTTGATTTTATTTCATTTTCATGAAATTTGGTGTTTTTAATAAATTGTCAAATTTCGGTCAAAATCATTGGGTTTTCATGTTATGTTTATATTTAATTCGTGCGGATCTTGTTGCATTTTGTTATTATTTTAATTTATTTTTATGTTTATTATTTTATATGTAATTATCTTTTTTCTCATATTTGATTGGGTTTAATTGATGTTTTAACAGGTTTGAGTTTAAATTTGCATGTTATATTTGGATGTGTGTTACCGATTCATTTAAACATTTACAAGGCCGTTTGTGTTCTGGCCTAACACAAGTAATGATGTCATGTAATGCGTCGTTGTGTGGTATTCTGCGGGCCTCCGACAACTGCATCTCCTAAAGCTCTTCTGTGTGGTCATTTCGAAAATAAAAAAAATGTTTCTAGAAAAATTGGTGAATATTCCGGAACTCCTTAGATAATTCTTCCTAAAATATTCAGATTTACAGAATTTCAAATCCACCAAGCTCTATATCATTCGGGTTAGGGACTGATGAGTAGTGACATGTGTTGGGCTCAGAGCCACAATTAAAACAAAATTGTATAAAAAAAATTAAAACGAGACTAAGGGTAATGGAATAAGTTACTGTACATAAGCACGCACCACAAGAAGATACTAAAAATTAATAAAAACATATTAATTAAAACAAATTAAAAATATAACAAAATTAAATAAAAACAAATAATTAATTAAAATGACTAAAAAACCTACAGCTGCAGAGAGACACAAGAAATATAAAACAAACTGATAAAACCTTGCAAAATAAGGTTTAGAAAAAACATAGGCAGAAGTGGCGACCAGAAAATAAATAATAAGGGCTAAAAATAATATTATGAGAAAATAGTAATAAAATTAAAATCCAACTATAATATAAATTGTATATCAAAAAATAGAGAAAAATACTCAAAAAATATTTAAAATAGTTTAAAATTAATAAAATAATTAAAAAGCCCTAAAAATGGCGAAAAATCGCTCATTGGTCGCACACACGCACAAAAATAGTATATATACAGTGACAAATTTCATTATTTTTAACTTATGCTTAATTTTCAACTTTTAAATGCTTGAACAACTTGATCAAAACGTAAGGAATTGTATTGATTTTAGTTTTCTTACTATGTTAACGTAAACAATTTTTATAATTAAACCGTTGTGATGTTTTGTAATGTCTTGCTTTAATAATTTTCGTTAATAACACTGTATATATATTTATAAGTTCGAGTCCATTAAAATTCTATATTAAAAGTATTTTAATAGAAGTCCATAGGACAGATATCGTGCCGGCTGGTGGGTCAAGTCCCCTAGTTGAACTCGCGGGTCATGCCTCGCGGACACCTTTGTAGTCCTCAGTAGAGTCTGTAATTATGCAGAGGACCTCCACGCAAGGGAATATCAGGCAAGATCGTAGGACGATCTAGGAAAACGTTTTTAAACCTCGAACAAACTAGTAAACTAATATTGGGTAGCAGGGGTAGACATAGACATAACAGATTAAATAATTGAACGATTGCATGAAAAATTAAGAATCAATAACGCAAGAATCCATAATACGCATGAAGACAACAGTTGAAATTCTCCTGATTGAAATAAGTCCCATGACACCGGCATGCAAATTAAAGCTGTTTCCACTAGTCGGTGGAATTTTTGCATCTGAATCCCACGGAATAAGCATGAATTCCTAACATGATCGACAAAGAGATAAATCCGTTACATAGATGTCACGATTTAATAGAAACAGTTGATTCGAAGGGACGTGTTGTCGAGATATTTACGAACTAGAATTCGTCGTCGCCATCACTTAGAAGATATAATTCCAAGAAGAGTTAAGTCACCACAGAACCATTTTTCCTATTTTTCTAAAATTAACAGGAACCTCGATAAGTATTGTGACCAAAATACAAAACTCACCGTATTCGTAAAATATTATTACTCTTGACGCGAGATTAGCCGCTCGAAGCAATTGGATTGGCAAGCTTCTTTTCTAGGAATAATATCCATCACGATAGGAATTCACATTCCCACACAGAACGAATTCTGAGAAATCTTGTGAGCCAATCAAACCACTAGATGGCACTGATTAAATCTGAGTAATCGAAAAATCCAGCTCACTGACACACTCAATTACTACTATAGTTTTCTCTCTCACCACTACCGACACATTCATTGTTAGCACCAAATATCGATTGGCAGCAGCTACTCTCGTTATAAATTACGTAATAACGTCGTGTATACTCTAAATTTGTGAATTTATTATTTTTCCAACCAAATTTCCGAAGCATTAAGGATATTCTTACCCAATTCATATCTTATAGTACCCGAAGTAATCTGATTTTAGTAAGTCTACTAATAATGTAATCTTAACTCTAATAATAAAGAATAATTGTAATGTATATAAATTTTCATATTAAATGTATTTAGGACCAAATTTTATCCTTGTAATTACTGGTGACGATAGTAACGTCAGTAACTAATTACTAATAATAACCCTAATTTATACGCAACTATTCTAATAATAATAATATCGTCCTTTAACTATTTATAGTAATTTCAGTTCATCGAGAATTTTCAGTAATAATAATATAATTTTAATTATCTACAATAACTCTAAGTCATCAATAATCCTTAGCAATATTAACAATACTATCACGTAATCATTTATGGTAATTATAGTTTAACGATAATTAATCATAACCATAGTAAGATAATAGTTTAATTAATTATAGAAACTCTAGAAATTATAGTCCGCAAATCCCTTGAGTAATCATTGAGAAGGTCAGGAATTCCTCGATTTCTTGATATCAATAACTTTATATTCGCCATTGCGTATTGAATAACAATACAACATTCTTAAATAAGCATCGGTAATAATTTAAATTGTATAACTACTATGGTTAAACACCTCGATAACAGACACTAATGAAAATGGTAGAATAGATTTGAAAAATGTTCAAGCCCTATAAACTTCATGACTTTGTAATCAAGCGGAGCCCATAACTACTTCCCTGGTTAAGAAAACGTTGTCGCCCACCTAACCGTCAATAATCTGATCATGTTATTTCCGCGACTAGTACTACCGATCCCCTTCGTTAGTTCTTCCGATACTCTTCCTTTGATCGGACATTTTCCCCCACATTATCCCAAAATCAATTACCATTTCCGAAATTTCTTCTCTTCCTTTTAGATATGAATTCTGACTCCAGTCCAGCTTTAAATAACTTTCCACGGATTCCCCGACTCTCTCCGTCGGTAGTCGCGCTTAGGCAAAGATGTGAGGAACTAGAGAGAAAATACAATTCACTTCGATCCAAATATGAGCAGGGAAAGGGCACTTGGTCCTTGCCAGAATCTACAAAAGTGGTTCACCAGAAGATTGTGAGACTATCGCGCGCCCGAGATGAGCTAGTTAAGGAGTCCCGTAGTCAGCGGGTGTTAATCAAAGAGCAGGCTACGACACTCCGCCAAATATTCACAGATGCAGAGCTCCGAAGATGCGCAACCACCAGTTTGGGCGCAACAAATGTTGGCAGATATGAACGCCAGATTTACGGCTATTGACGGCAGATTAACTAATATTGATGGCAGATTAACTAATATCGACGACAGATTAACTGCTATGGACGGCAGATTTACTGCTATGGACGGCAGATTAACTGCTATGGACGACAGATTAACTGCAGATATTACAGCATTGCAAGATGCTGTTCACGGGATTTTACATCCCAATTGTAAGTTTTTTAACTTTATTTTTCTTTATAAAATATAAAACATTTAGGAAAATTGAATGATATCCAAAAAAAAATTCTTTGTGAATGACCTTGAACTACTTTTAAATGACCTTGAAAATTAATATTTTTTAAAATAATATTTATAAAAAATAATAATATTTCTAAAAAAATAATAAAATAGAATAACATTTACAAAATATATACTACTTATAAAAGTAAGTAGACATATTATAATTGAAAAATGATTTAAAATATCCGTGACCTTGAAAAAATTTTTGAATGACCTTGAAATTTTTTTTTACGAGTCATGGTCTTTGTTTCAATGACCTTGAAAAATATGATGAGTCATCCAATGACCTTGAATGAGTCATTGTCTTAGTTTAAAAATTTTTTGTACTTTTTTTGTACCGGGGTAGTGGGGGGAGGGGGGTATGTGGTCAAGCGGTGACATATCCATCTACTATTAAAATATTTATTTTAATATTCAGAATTTAAAATGAATAATTGTCCAATTCGGAATCAATTTATAGAAATAATGAACAACGGATGCGCAACCTACTCGCATCATCATGCAGTGGCAAATGACTGCCAAATTAACCATTTGGCAGTCATGGAGGCAGTTGGCGAACCTTTGAAGGTTCACTGCCACATGTCAAAGAAAGTTTCGAATGAGAGACCTAATGAGGCATTTAACAAGTAAATTTTAAAATAATTATTATGGCAGCCAATAATGCACAACAAACTTTAACGCCCAATCTCACAAAACACAGAAAGTGGAAGAATGCCACCAAGTAGAGGGAAATAAAGAAAAGTCAATATATAAAATATTAAGAGTAGCTTTTATATGAAATAAAAAGAAAGCCCAAAAATGTAATTTTTCACCCAGAAGCACGAAATTTGTAAAAATACAACAGTTAAATTCATACTATACACATTAAATAAATAATTTGTTAGCGAAAATTCGAAAGTGAAGTAAAAAATAAATAACCTTTTTACAACATTTGTAATTTATCTGGAGCAATCGAAAAGGACAACCTTCAAATGCGGAGTTGAAAAAACGGAAATTAAAAAGAACGCTTTTATAGAATGTCAAAAGGGGAAAAATCCGAATATTCAACGTTATGAAGATGACGAAGGTTTTTCATCAAATTATTAATTTCGTGCATTTTTATATATTTCAAAAATATCCATCGAAACTCTAGATTTTTGTGGCTGAAGATATAAGAAAAAAGGACTTAGTTAAAAATAAAATTAATTAACTTTTTACAACATTTCTAATATACCAATTTCAAATGTGGAGTAGTAAAAAAGGAAATTAGCTTAAATAAAATAACTTTTTATAGAATGTCAGATGTAGACAAAATCCGAATATTCAACGCTATGAAGATGTCGAAGATTTTTCATGAAATTCGATCAAATTAATAATTTCACGCTTTTTTATAAATTTCAAAAATATCCATCGAAACTCTAGATTTTTGTGAATGAAGAAATAACAACAAATGATTTACATAAAAGATAAAATTAATTAACTTTTTACAGCATTTATAATTTACCTGGAGCAATCGAAACATGAAAACCCTTCAAAATTGGAATAGTATTGGAATTTAGTATTTTATCATAGACTCGCAGCAACCACCTTATAGTTATGGTTACCTCCCTTCTGCTGGTTATGGTTACAATGAAATTGTAGTAATAGTTTGTCCTAAATTCACAATGATTTGAGTTTATTTCCCCGTTACCTTTCCCTTGATTGGCCTTAGTCGCAATATGTTCATATTACAGGTTAATGAGTGCCCACTGGATTACTCGGTGTGGTGATTTTGAGCCGTGTGTAGAATAATTTAGATCGAATGTAAAGAAATCGAGAAACGAGGAGGCAGCCAAAAGACCACTTCCTTATTTCTCCTTTCTTCTATACGGGATAATATTGACGTTCCGATCCCTGCGTTCCGCACGCCGGGTCTTCACGGGCACAGATCATCGGCGATATTCCACGCACTTACACGAATCTGAATAATATATATGATTTTTAATGTCTTGTGCTGTGTCTTTGGCTGTGGGCCGGAAAAATTTCGACAAATAATTATAGAAAAATTAATTTTAGATATCATAAATAATTTATTAATAATAAAAAACAACATAATAAGTACTTGATCCAACGACAAAATTATCATCAAAAATATACTACTCTCCCCACGCCGACATCCAAGCAGAGCTCCATCGAGATTGCGAGGACGCCACGTGGAGAGAGTTCCAAAAAAAAACTCACCATAAAATAGATTTTTAAACAAAACTAGTAAAGTTCGAAAAAACTGACTAAAATTGTGTGAAAATGAATCGGTATATATACCTATTTTTTGTCCCTAACCCTGCGTGTTCTTTTTGATTTAGTAAAACAAATTTTGACCTTGGATTTTTCTAGTGTATTCTAATCTTAATTTTTATTATTTTGAAATTTTATTTGACAATTTTTTCTTTAGATTTTTAATTGAGTTATTTCTAATTCAAATTATTTGATTTTTATTTCATTTTCATGAAATTTGGTGTTTTTAATAAATTGTCAAATTTCGGTCAAAATCATTGGGTTTTCATGTTATGTTTATATTTAATTCGTGCGGATCTTGTTGCATTTTGTTATTATTTTAATTTATTTTTATGTTTATTATTTTATATGTAATTATCTTTTTTCTCATATTTGATTGGGTTTAATTGATGTTTTAACAGGTTTGAGTTTAAATTTGCATGTTATATTTGGATGTGTGTTACCGATTCATTTAAACATTTACAAGGCCGTTTGTGTTCTGGCCTAACACAAGTAATGATGTCATGTAATGCGTCGTTGTGTGGTATTCTGCGGGCCTCCGACAACTGCATCTCCTAAAGCTCTTCTGTGTGGTCATTTCGAAAATAAAAAAAATGTTTCTAGAAAAATTGGTGAATATTCCGGAACTCCTTAGATAATTCTTCCTAAAATATTCAGATTTACAGAATTTCAAATCCACCAAGCTCTATATCATTCGGGTTAGGGACTGATGAGTAGTGACATGTGTTGGGCTCAGAGCCACAATTAAAACAAAATTGTATAAAAAAAATTAAAACGAGACTAAGGGTAATGGAATAAGTTACTGTACATAAGCACGCACCACAAGAAGATACTAAAAATTAATAAAAACATATTAATTAAAACAAATTAAAAATATAACAAAATTAAATAAAAACAAATAATTAATTAAAATGACTAAAAAACCTACAGCTGCAGAGAGACACAAGAAATATAAAACAAACTGATAAAACCTTGCAAAATAAGGTTTAGAAAAAACATAGGCAGAAGTGGCGACCAGAAAATAAATAATAAGGGCTAAAAATAATATTATGAGAAAATAGTAATAAAATTAAAATCCAACTATAATATAAATTGTATATCAAAAAATAGAGAAAATACTCAAAAAATATTTAAAATAGTTTAAAATTAATAAAATAATTAAAAAGCCCTAAAAATGGCGAAAAATCGCTCATTGGTCGCACACACGCACAAAAATAGTATATATACAGTGACAAATTTCATTATTTTTAACTTATGCTTAATTTTCAACTTTTAAATGCTTGAACAACTTGATCAAAACGTAAGGAATTGTATTGATTTTAGTTTTCTTACTATGTTAACGTAAACAATTTTTATAATTAAACCGTTGTGATGTTTTGTAATGTCTTGCTTTAATAATTTTCGTTAATAACACTGTATATATATTTATAAGTTCGAGTCCATTAAAATTCTATATTAAAAGTATTTTAATAGAAGTCCATAGGACAGATATCGTGCCGGCTGGTGGGTCAAGTCCCCTAGTTGAACTCGCGGGTCATGCCTCGCGGACACCTTTGTAGTCCTCAGTAGAGTCTGTAATTATGCAGAGGACCTCCACGCAAGGGAATATCAGGCAAGATCGTAGGACGATCTAGGAAAACGTTTTTAAACCTCGAACAAACTAGTAAACTAATATTGGGTAGCAGGGGTAGACATAGACATAACAGATTAAATAATTGAACGATTGCATGAAAAATTAAGAATCAATAACGCAAGAATCCATAATACGCATGAAGACAACAGTTGAAATTCTCCTGATTGAAATAAGTCCCATGACACCGGCATGCAAATTAAAGCTGTTTCCACTAGTCGGTGGAATTTTTGCATCTGAATCCCACGGAATAAGCATGAATTCCTAACATGATCGACAAAGAGATAAATCCGTTACATAGATGTCACGATTTAATAGAAACAGTTGATTCGAAGGGACGTGTTGTCGAGATATTTACGAACTAGAATTCGTCGTCGCCATCACTTAGAAGATATAATTCCAAGAAGAGTTAAGTCACCACAGAACCATTTTTCCTATTTTTCTAAAATTAACAGGAACCTCGATAAGTATTGTGACCAAAATACAAAACTCACGGTATTCGTAAAATATTATTACTCTTGACGCGAGATTAGCCGCTCGAAGCAATTGGATTGGCAAGCTTCTTTTCTAGGAATAATATCCATCACGATAGGAATTCACATTCCCACACAGAACGAATTCTGAGAAATCTTGTGAGCCAATCAAACCACTAGATGGCACTGATTAAATCTGAGTAATCGAAAAATCCAGCTCACTGACACACTCAATTACTACTATAGTTTTCTCTCTCACCACTACCGACACATTCATTGTTAGCACCAAATATCGATTGGCAGCAGCTACTCTCGTTATAAATTACGTAATAACGTCGTGTATACTCTAAATTTGTGAATTTATTATTTTTCCAACCAAATTTCCGAAGCATTAAGGATATTCTTACCCAATTCATATCTTATAGTACCCGAAGTAATCTGATTTTAGTAAGTCTACTAATAATGTAATCTTAACTCTAATAATAAAGAATAATTGTAATGTATATAAATTTTCATATTAAATGTATTTAGGACCAAATTTTATCCTTGTAATTACTGGTGACGATAGTAACGTCAGTAACTAATTACTAATAATAACCCTAATTTATACGCAACTATTCTAATAATAATAATATCGTCCTTTAACTATTTATAGTAATTTCAGTTCATCGAGAATTTTCAGTAATAATAATATAATTTTAATTATCTACAATAACTCTAAGTCATCAATAATCCTTAGCAATATTAACAATACTATCACGTAATCATTTATGGTAATTATAGTTTAACGATAATTAATCATAACCATAGTAAGATAATAGTTTAATTAATTATAGAAACTCTAGAAATTATAGTCCGCAAATCCCTTGAGTAATCATTGAGAAGGTCAGGAATTCCTCGATTTCTTGATATCAATAACTTTATATTCGCCATTGCGTATTGAATAACAATACAACATTCTTAAATAAGCATCGGTAATAATTTAAATTGTATAACTACTATGGTTAAACACCTCGATAACAGACACTAATGAAAATGGTAGAATAGATTTGAAAAATGTTCAAGCCCTATAAACTTCATGACTTTGTAATCAAGCGGAGCCCATAACTACTTCCCTGGTTAAGAAAACGTTGTCGCCCACCTAACCGTCAATAATCTGATCATGTTATTTCCGCGACTAGTACTACCGATCCCCTTCGTTAGTTCTTCCGATACTCTTCCTTTGATCGGACATTTTCCCCCACATTATCCAAAATCAATTACCATTTCCGAAATTTCTTCTCTTCCTTTTAGATATGAATTCTGACTCCAGTCCAGCTTTAAATAACTTTCCACGGATTCCCCGACTCTCTCCGTCGGTAGTCGCGCTTAGGCAAAGATGTGAGGAACTAGAGAGAAAATACAATTCACTTCGATCCAAATATGAGCAGGGAAAGGGCACTTGGTCCTTGCCAAAATCTACAAAAGTGGTTCACCAGAAGATTGTGAGACTATCGCGCGCCCGAGATGAGCTAGTTAAGGAGTCCCGTAGTCAGCGGGTGTTAATCAAAGAGCAGGCTACGACACTCCGCCAAATATTCACAGATGCAGAGCTCCGAAGATGCGCAACCACCAGTTTGGGCGCAACAAATGTTGGCAGATATGAACGCCAGATTTACGGCTATTGACGGCAGATTAACTAATATTGATGGCAGATTAACTAATATCGACGACAGATTAACTGCTATGGACGGCAGATTTACTGCTATGGACGGCAGATTAACTGCTATGGACGACAGATTAACTGCAGATATTACAGCATTGCAAGATGCTGTTCACGGGATTTTACATCCCAATTGTAAGTTTTTTAACTTTATTTTTCTTTATAAAATATAAAACATTTAGGAAAATTGAATGATATCCAAAAAAAAATTCTTTGTGAATGACCTTGAACTACTTTTAAATGACCTTGAAAATTAATATTTTTTAAAATAATATTTATAAAAAATAATAATATTTCTAAAAAATAATAAAATAGAATAACATTTACAAAATATATACTACTTATAAAAGTAAGTAGACATATTATAATTGAAAAATGATTTAAAATATCCGTGACCTTGAAAAAATTTTTGAATGACCTTGAAATTTTTTTTTACGAGTCATGGTCTTTGTTTCAATGACCTTGAAAAATATGATGAGTCATCCAATGACCTTGAATCAGTCATTGTCTTAGTTTAAAAATTTTTTGTACTTTTTTTGTACCGGGGTAGTGGGGGGAGGGGGTATGTGGTCAAGCGGTGACATATCCATCTACTATTAAAATATTTATTTTAATATTCAGAATTTAAAATGAATAATTGTCCAATTCGGAATCAATTTATAGAAATAATGAACAACGGATGCGCAACCTACTCGCATCATCATGCAGTGGCAAATGACTGCCAAATTAACCATTTGGCAGTCATGGAGGCAGTTGGCGAACCTTTGAAGGTTCACTGCCACATGTCAAAGAAAGTTTCGAATGAGAGACCTAATGAGGCATTTAACAAGTAAATTTTAAAATAATTATTATGGCAGCCAATAATGCACAACAAACTTTAACGCCCAATCTCACAAAACACAGAAAGTGGAAGAATGCCACCAAGTAGAGGGAAATAAAAGAAAAGTCAATATATAAAATATTAAGAGTAGCTTTTATATGAAATAAAAAGAAAGCCCAAAAATGTAATTTTTCACCCAGAAGCACGAAATTTGTAAAAATACAACAGTTAAATTCATACTATACACATTAAATAAATAATTTGTTAGCGAAAATTCGAAAGTGAAGTAAAAAATAAATAACCTTTTTACAACATTTGTAATTTATCTGGAGCAATCGAAAAAGGACAACCTTCAAATGCGGAGTTGAAAAAAACGGAAATTAAAAAGAACGCTTTTATAGAATGTCAAAAGGGGAAAAATCCGAATATTCAACGTTATGAAGATGACGAAGGTTTTTCATCAAATTATTAATTTCGTGCATTTTTATATATTTCAAAAATATCCATCGAAACTCTAGATTTTTGTGGCTGAAGATATAAGAAAAAAGGACTTAGTTAAAAAATAAAATTAATTAACTTTTTACAACATTTCTAATATACCAATTTCAAATGTGGAGTAGTAAAAAAGGAAATTAGCTTAAATAAAATAACTTTTTATAGAATGTCAGATGTAGACAAAATCCGAATATTCAACGCTATGAAGATGTCGAAGATTTTTCATGAAATTCGATCAAATTAATAATTTCACGCTTTTTTATAAATTTCAAAAATATCCATCGAAACTCTAGATTTTTGTGAATGAAGAAATAACAACAAATGATTTACATAAAAGATAAAATTAATTAACTTTTTACAGCATTTATAATTTACCTGGAGCAATCGAAACATGAAAACCTTCAAAATTGGAATTGAAAAAACACAGAAATCAACTTAAATTAAAAATAATCTTTTTAATAGAATGTCAGAAGTAGACAAAATCCGAATATTCAACGCTATGAAGATGACGAAGATTTCTCATGAAATTCAATAAAATTAATAATTTCATGGTTTTTATATATGGTTTTTAAAATTAGTTAAAAGTTGTTTAAATATTTGTTCTAATATTCAGAATTTAAAATGAATAATTGTCCAATTTGGAATCAATTTATGGAAATCATCAACAACGGATGCGCAAGCTGCTCGCATGATCATGCAGCGGCAAATCACTGCCAGATTAACCATCAGATAGTCGTCGAGGCAGTGGGAGAACACTTGAAGGTGCACTGCCACATGTCAACGAAAATATTTTTTAAGTGTTTATTTGTTAGAAAATTAAATATTAAAAAAAATAATTTGTTTAAATTAAAAGTTAATTCATAATATCTTTAGTTGGTTTTTTGTACCTGAAGATGACAGTTATGTTATCGAAATATATCGTACAAGGAGATTTTTATTGACGTTTTCTTTTAATTAAATCGTTGCCAAATTTATATATTTATTTATAAATGTCAGCTTTAAATGAAAAAATTAATTTAATTACAATAATTGAAACATTATTTTTTTAGATAGTTTTTAAAAGATGTTCTGATAAAATACTTGGCAAATTTGTGCTGTGCTTTGCTGGGTAAATGATAACTCAAACCGCAACAACTAAAATGAATGATAAAACCAGGATGATTGAAAAAATGGAGAAAAATTTGAGTGTCAATCAATCAAATCAACCTGGATAGAACCGGGACGCGTGAAGAAGTTATAACAAAAGATGAACGCAGCTCAACATGGCTGGCGAGCAAAACGACTGATAGTGCAATCTCTACGTACTCAAATTCGTGGCCTAGAGTTAGCGTTAACTGCCAGTCAGGAGGGCAACGCAGTTACCCATCCCCTAGTTTTCGCTGTAATTAAATTTCATGTAATGACCCATTCACCTTTATGTAGCACTCACGGATTCCAAATTTTAATTTTCATCCTTGCATAATTATATTTTTTAAGTTTTCAGAAAAACAATATATTTAAAATGGATAATTTTTTAAAAAATTTCACCCAATAATTTACCAAAAATCTTAATTAGAAAAGATAAAAACTAAAATTTCATCATTAAAAAATTAATTTAAAACATTTTTGTTTTAATATTAAAATATAAAACAATTTTATTTTAAATATAATATGAATTTAAATGATTTTGTAGATGCGGTTGGCCACCGATGTATTGTGCCTTTCAATCAAATACCGATGGAAAACAATAATTGCCCATTCAATCATTTTCATGTTTTGACAAACATGAATCAATATTTTAGAATACGCTGCAAAAGATTAACTGCTCAGAACCAAGCTATTACAGCATTGCATATATATATATGTGTGGTATTTAGCTTTCTGATCAATAATTTATCAAAAATCTTAATTAGAAAAGATAAAAACTAAAATTTCATCATTTTAAAATTAATTTAAACTTTTTTTTTTAATATTAAAATATAAAATAATTTTACTCTAAATATAATATGAATTTTACTGAATTTGCTAATACGGTTGGACACCGATGTATTGTGCCGTACAATGATATCCCACAACAAGACAACAGGTGCGTAGAAAATCATTTTGGACTATTAATGAACTTGGATCAAAATTTAAGAATACGCTGCAACATTTGTTGCAGGTATTTTAGAAAACGTGGCTTCAGGAGCCACTATAACCGTAATCTAAATAACCCAACACATGTACCTATGGATGTGCCCATGATTATCCATGGTAGTATGATTATTATTATTTATTTTAATTTTTAGAATTTTAGATCATGAGAATGAGCCCCCACATAGGCAACCATAAGGTGGGAATGAAAATATGCCCCAACCAGCAGCTGATGGGCAACATCCAACAAATGGCGGTATTATTATTTATTATTATTAGTATTTATTGTAAATTTATAAAATTTTTAATTTTTAGAAAATGAAAATGCGCACCAACCAGCAGCTATTTATTATTATTTATTATTATTCTTATTATTATTATTTATTAAATTTTATTAAATTATTAGTTTTTTAGATCATCTAAATAACCCACCACATGTACTTATGGATGTGCATATGATTATCCCTGGTGGTATGATTAATATTCGTTTATTTTAATTTTTAGAATTTTAGATCATGAGAATGAGCCCCCACTTGGGCAACCATAAGGTGGGAATGAAAATGCGCCCCAACCAGCAGCTGATGGGCAACATCCAACTAATGGCGGTATTATTATTATTTATTATTATTATTTATTGTAAATTTATAAAATTTTAAATTTTTAGAAGATGAAAATGCGCACCAACCAGCAGCTATTTATTATTATTTATTATTCTTCTTATTATTATTTATTATTATTATTAGAATATTTTAAATGAAAATGCGCCCCCACCTTGGGCGCAACAAATGATGCAACAATTTGATGCACAGTTTGCTGCGATAAACGAGCAGCTAGCTGCGAATAATGAAGCGATAAACGAGAAGCTATCTGCAAATAATGAAGCGATAAACGAGAAGCTAGCTGCAAATAATGAAGCAATAAACGAGAAGCTAGCTGCGAATAATGAAGCGATAAACGAGAAGCTATCTGCACATAATGAAGCGATAAACGAGCAGCTAGCTGCAAATAATGAAGCGATAAACGAGAAGCTAGCTGCGAATAATGAAGCGATAAACGAGAAGCTAGCTGCGAATAATGAAGCGATAAACTAGAAGCTATCTGCAATAATGAAGCGATAAAACGAGAAGCTAGCTGCAAATAATGAAGCGATAAACGAGAAGCTAGCTGCAAATAATGAAGCGATAAACGAGAAGCTAGCTGCGAATAATGAAGCGATAAACGAGAAGCTAGCTGCAAATAATGAAGCAATAAACGAGAAGCTAGCTGCGAATAATGAAGCGATAAACGAGAAGCTATCTGCACATAATGAAGCGATAAACGAGCAGCTAGCTGCAAATAATGAAGCGATAAACGAGAAGCTAGCTGCGAATAATGAAGCGATAAACGAGAAGCTAGCTGCGAATAATGAAGCGATAAACTAGAAGCTACCTGCAAATAATGAAGCGATAAACGAGAAGCTAGCTGCAAATAATGAAGCGATAAACGAGAAGCTAGCTGCAAATAATGAAGCGATAAACGAGAAGCTAGCTGCGAATAATGAAGCGATAAACGAGAAGCTATCTGCACATAATGAAGCGATAAACGAGCAGCTAGCTGCACATAATGAAGCAATTTTCGAAGTACAACATAATTTGTGATTAAATAAATGTTAAATTTTTGTATTTGCATTTTTTAAATGCATTTCAGGAGATGCCGATAACTCCCGTGTAGCCTGTCTAGTGTTTTGAGGTATTGATTGACTCTGTGTATTAACTCGCATAGTGGACATATGTGCCTTATGCACATCGGTATTATGCGAGTCTGCGCCTCTTTCATCGAGAACATTGCCACTGGAGCTCTGAGACCTATGCGATACAGTCTCTTTATTTCCTCGATGGGAACCTGGACTTCTGCTCCTCCTATGTGTTCTCTGAATTGGGGAGACACATTCATTATGTTCATTGAAATCGCAGGATTTTTTAGGAAATAATTCTATAATGTAGTGTTATCAAATTCTAATCCAAACAGGACAAGTTAGTTAGAAAACTTATTATTTATGTTTTTAAGTTGAAAACAAATTTTTAAGTGTTGGCGGGCTTAATTAAAAATGTCGAAAAACACATGCAATCTATTAACATTATCACTCACAGTTGCAGTAACTGTGTTGCAACCAAGACTATAATGTCATCTCAGTAACTGCAACTGTGTATATAAAAATGTTTAAAATGAGTCATACAGTCAAAACAAAAAATCAATAATTTCCTATCCAATTTATTTTTATGGACCAATTGCAATTTATAATGAATTATCCATCTTTTTTGAGAGTTTCATTCGTAATTCTACTATCTATATTAATAGTGATCATTTGGGAAAAATTGATTCAATTCTTGCTAAGTATTCTGGTGAAATTATTGATAAAGACAAAGAGTATATTCGTAATTGTCTCGCAATTTATACTGTCTTATCTCAAAGGGCAGGAAAAACAAAGACCATTATTCTAGAAGGAACTTCTAATGCCGGGAAAACATGGTTTACAGCAATATGTCGCGGTACATGGAACCATGGCTTTTTTACTGTTGCTCAGTCTAATTCTGAATTTTGTTTTGATGATTGCGTGGACAAGGAGATTATCATCGGGGAAGAAATCTACTGTGACTTCAAAAATGTTAATTTGATAAAGTTAATGTGAGGGTAATATATTTTTCAAGGTGTCAAGGAAAAATGATTCTAAATCCTCTTTACCGAGATGCTCATGTATCATCTCCAACAACCATCCAATTTGAAAATATGCCAGTGAACACGAACTAGCTCTTAGAAATAGGTCTTTATATATTAAAGTAGATAAACCTTATGTGTTCAACAGTAACATTGATGTATTTTCTAATGTAAAATTTTTAAACGATGTCAAGTATGATTTTTTTAATAAATTGTTAAAGTATTTTTATTATTAATATTATTATTAATATTATTATTATTACTATTATTATTATTATTATTATTATTATTATTATTATTATTATTATTATTATTATTATTATTATTATTATTATCATCATTATTATTATACTATATATAAAACAAAGCAATAAACTAAAAACTAATATGTATTGTGAAACTACAAATGTTTACAGCAGCCTAAAAATATTCTAACACTATGGCTACAATTACTGCATATTATGTTTGTAAACGATGTTTTAGGCCTTGATTGAATCACACCGTTTGAGTGTATCATCGACAAATTAAAAAAATAAATTAGATTAATATAAACATTAAAGTACTTTTTCAGAAACATTTTGTCATATAGTTTATTATGAAAGTAGTGAATTTTAATTCTTCTCTTTACTGCATCCATGCAGCAGTCAGTAATTGCTTCTGGATAGAACAAACTAATGTCGTTGATGCAAAAAATTCTCGGCAATCCTCGTGGTATCATGGCAACAGAATATTTAATATTGACAGCATTTTCAAATGCACAATCAATTAATCATAGAAATTCACAGAATCGCATCCTGATATGTATTGAGGAGATGCCGATAACTCCCTGTCAACCAATCTAGGGACTTTACGTAATTGTTCACTCGATGCGTCAACTCGCAAATTGGACAAATGTGCCTTACACACATCGGCACCACTCTCGTCTGAGCCTCTTTTGTTGTATACACGGTTGTCTGTGCTCTGTTTCCATCCGGTACAGGTTGTCGATCTCTTCGATCAACACTTGTACTTCTGCGCCTCCGATGTATTGACGGAATTGAGGTGTCAGATTCATCAGGTTCATGGAAAAGATCGGATTGTTGAGAAAATACCAGATCGAAATTTAAGTAAAAAAAAAAAGGACAACCTTCAAATGTGGAGTTGATAAAAACCGGAAATTAAAAAGAACGCTTTTTTAGAATGTCAAAAGGGGAAAAATCCGAATATTCAACGTTATGAAGATGACGAAGATTTTTCATGAAATTCAATCAATTAATAATTTCACGGTTTTTATATATTTCAAAAATATCCATCGAAACTCTAGATTTTTGTGAAGAAATAACAACAAATGATTTACATAAAAGATAAAATTAATTAACTTTTTACAGCATTTCTAATATACCAATTTCAAATGTGGAGTAGTAAAAAGAGAAATTAGCTTAAATAAAATAATTTTTAATAGAACCAAATATGATATCACAGACTTTTATGAACGAGAGGATCAAATCTATTGGGCTTAGAGGGATAATTTTCGATAAATCTTGAGGCTGGTTTAAAAATGGGTTTGGGTTGAATTTTTTAAACTAGCTTAACAATGCTTACAACCAACAAAGTTAATACGGAAAGTTAATGTGGATTTCCACAATCAATTACTACAAATAAGCAAAGAGTGTCAATCAATCAAATCAACCTGGATCTAACCGGGACGCGTGAAGAAGTTATACCAAAAGATGAACGTAGCTCAACATGGCTGGCGAGAGAAACAATTGATAGTGCAAGATCTACACACTCAAATTCGTGGATTAGAGTTAGCGTTAACTGCCAGTCAGAAGGGCAACGCAGTTACCAATCCCCTAGTTTTCGCTGTAATTATATTTCATGTAATTACCCATTCACCTTTATGTAGCACTCACGGATTACAAATTTTTATTTTTCATCTTTACCTAATTTAGAATATGAATTATTTTAATGAATATTTAAATGCATGCAATCATCATTGCATTGTGGAATTGAACCAAATTCCCGAAGAAAATAATAATTGCCAAATAAATCGTTATGAGGTTTTAATGAATATGGGCAATAATCTTCGAATTCGCTGCAACATTTATTGCAGGTATTTCACGAAACGTGGCTTTAGGAGCCACTATAATCGTAATCTTTTATTTCAATTTATAAAATTATTAATTTTTCAGATCATTTCAATAACCCACCGATCGATGTACCTATGATTATCCCTGGCGGAATGATTGTTATTATTTATTTTAATTTTTAGAATTTTCTAATGTTTAGACCATGAGAATGAGCCCCCACAAGCAGCAAATGGCGGTATGATTATTATTTACTATTATTAGTATATTTATTATTATTTATTGTAAATATTTAGAAAATGAAAATGCGCAACCACCAGCTTGGGCGGAAGAAATGATGGCGAATATTAATGCCAGATTTGCTGCTCTGAACGAGCAGTTTTGATCAACATGGATCAATATTTTAGAATACGCTGCAGTCAGTCCTTTATGTAGGAGTCACGAATTACAAATTTTTTACAAAGATTTTTCATGAAATTCGATCAAATTAATAATTTTACGCTTTTTATATATTTCAAAAATATCCATCGAAACTCTAGATTTTTGTGGCTGAAGAATAACAAAGGATTTAAATAAACTTAGAAATAATTACCTTTTTACAGCAATTGTAATTTATCTGGAGGAATCGAAGCATGAAAACCTTCAAAATTGGAGTTGAAAAAAAACGAAAATTTAAAAGGACGCTGTTATAGAATATGGGAAGTAGACAAAATCCGAATATTCAACGCTATGAAGATGTCGAAGATTTCTCATGAAATTCAATCAAATTAATAATTTTACGCTTTTTATATATTTCAAAAATATCCATAAAAACTCTAGATTTTTGTGAATGAAGAAATAACAACAAATGATTTACATAAAAGATAAAATTAATTAACTTTTTACAACATTTGTAATTTACCTGGAGCAATCGAAACAAGAAAACCTTCAAAACAATTATTTAAATAATTATAATATGAATGTATAAATTGAATATCATTTAGAGCAGTGTATATCAACAGCAGACCAAAACAAACTTTAATTATGACTAAAATATAACTTCATAATGAACTCTAGACAATTGGATAACAAATTTACGATATTCAATATTAAATAATTATTGTAACACTCTGGGAGGAATTGCGCGCCTTCAAAAAACTTATAATTTACCACTTCTAATTTATTTCTAAGCTTGGATTTGATTGAATTGAATATTCGCTATAAATAACTTTTGAGCGAATACCCCAGGAGAATAATAATTGTCCAATAAACCACCATCAAGTTTTAATGAACATGGATAATCATTTAAGAATACGCTGCAACATTTGTTGCAGATATTTTACAAAACGTGGGTTTAGGAGCCACTATAATCGTTCACGGATTCCAAATATTTATTTTTCATCCTTGCTTAATGATAATTTTTTGGATCTAATTTTTGTTTCAATATTAAAATATAACCTTAATTCATTTTAAAATAAAATATGAATTTTTTTAATGAGTTTTCAAATGCTGTCGACCATGGATGTATTGTGCCATTCAATCAAATCCCGATTGAGAACAACATTTGTCCAACCAATCATTACTAACTTTTGGTTAATATGGACAATTGGTTAAGAATTCGATGCAACAATTTTCCATCTCAACATTATCTATTAAATTAACGTTATGAAAATCGAACTAGGAGAATTTGCTGCTGTTTATCAGCGTTTTTTCGATGAACTTCATGCGAAAACGAAGCAGGAATTAAGAGAATCGTTGTGTGGCTCTCTTGTGGCTTCTGAAGATATACCTGTTTTCCAGATTAATGAAAGATTTCATGCATTGGAACGAAGTAATGAGCTTCTGAACTGTAAGATGGATTCTATTGTTAATACTTTAAATTATCTTATGTCTGGTTTGAATGGTAATTTTGACAATAATAATAAATTTAATTGTATTTGTAAAACTAATCATGTTAAAGAACCTCTTTCAACTGTTAAGACTGATCTTGTTAGTGAACCACATTCAGCTCTTTTTTTCAACCAATAATTTATCTATAAGTTTAATAAGAAAAGATAAATAAAAGATGAATAATGTTGACCAACAGTTTGCTCCCCAGAACGAACAGAAAGCTGCAATAAACGAATAGAACGCTGCACTATCAATTTCCGATAATTACAAGAAAGTGATTTAACTATGAACCATATAAGCTTTGCCAGTTTCCAACGCAATATATTCCTCTGCAAGCCACAGCGAAACCGCGGCCTCTAATCGCTATGTCATGATTATATGGAAATCGGTGAAAATGATAATACAAAATGAGGAATGTTTGTAAATTGCGAAGCAACAACACCGAATCCACAATTAAGGATATCTCGGAGCAGTTGAATGCGAGTACCTGAGGTACCAGACAAAACGCTACTATAGCGTTAACCTTGTGATCACATGCATGGTTTAATCAATAATGGTCACATTAATTTTCATTGACTGCTAAACTAAATAATTCCCTTCCGGCATACAGATTGACAACAGTTAAAGACATACGTTTGATTTTAACTGAATTAGAAGAAACGAGTTTTTCTTTGAATGATAAATAACAAGTTTTTCCATTATAATTTTGATTATCGATCAATTTTTTTATAAATAATTCCATTCTGGCACACTATAAAATCAATATTTGCTAACTATATTAACATATTCTAAGTTGATATATTGTGACGCGATTTTACCACGAGCATTTTCACCTGAAACCGCCTTACGAACATTCTGGGCTTGTGTGGTAAAGCGATATAAAGAACATAAGCACCCTTGTCACTACATCTCTTGAGGTCCTTTAATCGACGTTTGAGTTGCCTGCTATCAGGAGTTATGTGTCTGCTGACGAATATACCACAGCCCAACAAATTTGGATAATAAAATTGCGACAATGTTAGATTACATGTTAATCTATATATTTCTAAAAGGAAGTTCAAAAGTTGAACCGCGTGTTATTTATGAAAATTAATAGAGTTATGGACCTGCGGAACTTATAAACTAAAACGACCAGCCGAAGATGAAATTTGCAGAGAAATAAGTCCAACGGGAAGAGTGAACTGCTTATTTAGAGGATTATTTTTCATATATATTTACAATATTTAGTTTACGCTAGGACTGGCCGGAATAAAATTGTTGAAATGCAAAAAATAACCATAATTAATATTTACTTATTTAAAATTGACAACATAGCAAATATTAATGAATTATTTTATATTTTAATATAAATAATGATATTAAGACTAAATCAATGTTTTAAAGAAATAGGAAAACAGTGAAACCATTTCCAAGGAAATACTGAATACATTATATTGAAAGAAATTTGTTAATTTCCAAGATAAACGGTTTACAAAGCTATTTATTAGTTAGTAACGAGCTTCAGAGTACGCAGCCATTTCACTTCGTTACTAATATTATATATTTGAGTGATTCTAATGCAGATTACAGTTTCTGCTCACCATTGCTTCTTGTATAATATTATTTGTCAAATAAAATGAATATGAGAATCATGATGAAAAATTTCATATCAAAATAAATAATAATAACTGGCAAATACACTTACTGCCTATATCGAAAAATACAATATATATTAGATGGCAATCGGATTTCATTTTTCCATTAATCTTTCAATGATAGAACTGCAATGGAAGCAAAAGTTTCATAATGCATTTGTGTGGTAAAATATCACTTAAAAAATAAAATTCATAAACAATTTAAAATTTATAATCAATAATTACCAAAAATTAATTTTGCCATCTTGCTTTGATTTGGCATATTAATAAAACAAATTATAAGATTAATTAAATATGAATTTATTTATTTTTAAATTTATTTTTAATCAAATCTAACAAATCTCGCAAATTATTCTTAAACTTAAAACTTTTAATAAAATTTCATAAAGATTTGATTTATAATATATCAAATTTATTCAAAGTTTAAATTCTTTTTTAAATATGAAATTATCCGTAATTGTATTAATCATCATTTATTATTATTATTTTTTAATTTTCAATTTCAAATTTAAAAATTTGGTATTACTTTACATTGGAAATAGTACCAGTTACCATAGTGAATAGAATGTAAATAAAATTAATAACAATCAGATTGTATAGATAAAACTATAGATATTATACATCTAATGATCAGATTACACAAATTTTGTTACTTCAAGATTTTCTAAATTAATAAAATTTCTGTAAAAAGAAAAATTTTTATCAATTTAATAATAACGATAATAAAAGAAAACAATTAATTAGAATGTCACATCACACCATCCTGCACCAAACTCATATTTAATATTAATTTCTACGATGCCGGTTTTCGTGTAAATATCTATTGTTGATCTGCTGACAATAATTCGGTACAAAAGAAAGAAAGAAAAATATTGATGCTCCGGTCATTGTGATTCACGTTAAAATATTGTTTAATCTTTTCGTTTTGTTGAATTAGTTTCGGTTTATTATGCATTTGTTCCTATGCTTAACCCTAGTCGTTCCCGTTGTTATAATCGATTTCTCGACAGGCATTTAAAAAAACAAATATTATATCCCTACTTAGACATCTTACAGATGTCAACCCCCTAGGTTTGGCGATCTACCCGCATTTTACTCATACCGCTCCGACCAACATTGAAAATGGCCGCCACGGTGAATTACGACAGTGTCCTACCCCGTGATCAGTGCAAACGAGGCCTGACCAGACTAGGCAGACACCGAAGGGTGGTTTGTGACCAAGTAACACGTCGACGTCCTGCCAACTTAACGGCCGGAATCGAATATTACTTTGCCATTCCCCACAATTAATGCATCGATATATAAAATTAAATTTAGGGGGACCTGTCGCAGATACTAAAAAGTATCGCGGCCATCCATGATAATGAAAACAATTAAAGTGAATATCCAAAATATATTTAACATAACAATACAATAAACAAAAATTACCTACTGCTAAAGTGCGAATTGATTTCAAAATTTAAAAATGAGATTTTATAAAAATTTTAAAGGTTAATAATTGTGGCAATGGCCATTGTATTTATACTGTTTTCGTGCGTGTGTGCGACCAATCAGCTAATTTCGAATCTTTTTTGGCCATTTTTTCTGGTTTTTTGATGGCTTTTATTTAATTTTATATTTTCTCTTTTGTTATTTATTTTCTTAATTTTTTGTATTAATTTTATTAAATTTGCATTTTTATTTTTTTGCTGATTCTTATTCTGGTCGCCTCCTCCGCCTGTGTATTTTCTAAACCTTATTTTGTAAGGTTTTGGCGGTTTTATACTTTTACTTTATTTTTCCATGTATTTTTCGTGCAAAATTTATTAATTATTTGTTTTAATTAATTATGTTATTTTTTATTTTGTTTTATTTAATGTTTTTATTATATTTTTAATCTCTGTTTGCGGTGCGTGCTTGTGTTATAATAGCCATTCTCACAATTTTTCAACATGACTTTTTCATAGTCATTTTATTTTGTTTTAATGGTGGCTTATAGCCCAACAAACCACTCCCGGGGCCGTTTAATTTGCGCCCCGCAATTTCTCGGTCCAAATTATTATCTATTTGGCCGACATATTCATATACTTATAACACCCAAAACAAAAATAAATATTGCTTTCATACATTAATAAGACAGAGTAAGGTCAATTTACAAATTAAGGAAAATGATCACATAAGGTGATTGGTCTTATTTACATCATGCAGTTTTTCGAATAATTGTTTTCAAATTATCGTTATTAATAGTTATTCACACACATGTATAAATATACAGGTCTATATTTGATTTTACTGACTCGGATCACGAATGTCATCTGGATTTGGTTGCTTTGTTAAATTTTTGATTGTTTCTTTTTGGTTGAGGGAGTTGGTTTCTGGGAGGTTGTAGTAATGAGGATTTATCGTTTGGATTTTTGTGAACTTGATGGTTTGGTTTGGGCTTGGTCTTGTTTGGTGCTTTCTTTGTCTTGTTGGCTTTCGATAGATTTTTACGATTAGGATGATAGATAAGATTATTAAGATTGCGCTGGTCTCGACGACTGCCAGGCTTATTAAGGATATTTCAAGTTGTTTGGTTTCGGGTTTTCTGTGATTTGGTGGGGTGGAGGAGAAGTTGTCAAAGTTAGGATTTCTTCGAGATGACTCAATTGGATTATTTGTTGCAGCAGTTGGGTATTGATATCTTTGCAAGAGGGTTTCATTAAGTTTTGATTTCTGGTTAGTCTGAGTTCGATTTTCATTATTTTTATTCTTCTGAGGGCTTCTGTTTGGTCACGTATCTGCCTTCGATTGTCTCTTAATGAGGTTATCTTTGGGTGTAAGATTGAATTGATGACAAGGGGAATTGCTATTAGGGATATGATCCTGAGCCATTGCATCATCTTTCTATACATTTATTCGTTCGATTAGTGTCTTTCTACAGTTTTATTTACAATAGGAGTTTTCGCTTTAATTTTTATCGTCTATTTCAGGCATGCCTATTAACAATGTTTCGGCTCTCAGGAGACGACTTCTTATTTTGGGAATTATCGCAATAATTTTATCTTTATTTTCTATTACATTTTTCTGTTTCTCGTTAATGTCTCCCAACGCTTGTATCTGCTGTTCGTGATATTGTAATTTCTGATATTGTTTTTCTGCGTACGTTTCGAGTTTCTTATACGCTCGGTTTAGTCTTTTCATTTTATAGTATTTCTTTTTGATTCTTTGGGCTTCTTTTTTCCAATAATCCTCCAGTACATGGTTTGCCCATTTATTTGATAGTTCGCTTTTCAGTTCCTCTACTTTTTGTTCCCATTCCCGATTCAGTTTTAGTTTTTGGTTTAAGGATCTATTTTCCTCCTTTAATTCTCGTCGTTTTATATTTGATACTTGGAATTCCCTTTTTAGTGTCTTTATCAGGTTTCTCGATTGAAACCATTGATTTGTGATACGGTCTATCTCCTGACGTTGTTGCTCTATTGCTATTCTCATATTTTCTATCATCTACTCTTGCTCTTTATTTTCATTTTCTGTCGACTCTTCGATTTTACATTCTCTTGGTATTTGATCCTCGTTTTCCACCTCAATTTTTATTGGTTTATATACATCTTTCTTATTGGTGGTCTCGCTGGTATCTACCTCCTTCGTTGTTTCGTTCATTTGTTCGCTCATTTTCTACAATTTTATATACATCATTTTTTTGTTATTTTTGTTATTTTTGATTTTTTATGGGTTTTTGTTTGTTTTATCTTTTTATGGGTTTTTTTGTTTTCTAAATTTTTCTGTTTATATAGTACTAGTTTTTATCTACACTTTTTATTCACAATTTTTATTTACATGCTACACCCGCTCCCTTTCTCTATACATACGTTTCTTGAATTCCTCCACACCCTTCATTACTTGGTGTGATCTGAGGTTGTGGCATAGGAATTAATGGTAACCATACCATTTGAGGTGTATTTATAAACTCGTTGATTCTTGCTTGTAACGTTCTTGAGGTACACAGTTCCTCATCCAGTAAATATGACAATTGGTTGATCTAATCCATTAGATCTTCCACTTCTGCTTCCAGCATTGTCGTATTTTCTCGGATTTTTAATCTCTCAATTTCCGTTTCCATCTCTTTTACTTTTCCTTCAAAGGCTTCCTTTTCGCTATTGCGTAATGCTTTCTGGCGATGTAGTGCGAGATCCCTTTGTTCGCACAACTTTATATCCACTTACATCTCGTTCAGCGCAACTTAATCTCTGTCTCTCTATTTCGACTTGTAAGTCGCTTTGCTCTTTGTCTTCGGTTATCTTCCTCACCATATTTTGTGTTTTTGTTAGCTGATTAACTTTGACGGTGGTGAATTTTCTGAGGTTCTCCTCCCTCCTTTCTTGTAGGTTTAATTTTGCTTGCAGATCTCGGATTTCCTCTCTTTGCTCCTCTATCTGCTCCCACATTTTCCAATCGTCAAGAGGTGTCCATTTCTGTGGTAGCTCCTTTAATTCCTTTACCACTACTTGATACTTTTGTTTCCAGGTTTTCGCCTGTTTCTTTAGTCCCTTTATCGTTTTCTCGCCTTTGTCCATCGCCTTTGACCATTCGGTTATTTGTAGGACTTGTTCTTTCTTAGTGCGTTCTAGTTCTTCTCGAACTCTTATTTGCACGCTCCCTACTTGTTCGATTTGAGCTTGGAGTTCCTCGTTTCGTTTTCCAGCACTCTCGACTCGGCATTAGTAGTACGCGGATCTTGCCACTTGGCTAAGGTATTTTGTGCGCATTTTTTCCAACTCATCCATCTTTCTCAGCAGTCTTTGGCTCAATTCCTCTACTTCCTCCTCTAGTCGACTATTCTTTTGGCTGTTTAGTTCCAACATGACTCTTCCGAAGGTCGATTTTATCTTTTGTTCCTCACATCTGACGTGGAATTCTCTCTTTTTTCGGATGGCTTGGTCTGTTAGACTTCGTTGGTAGGCCGCGTCTATCACCTCTCCAAAGTAATCTATCTTTGCCTCTTCCAACTTGTCTTGTAGTTCTTCCACCTTTTTGTTTAGTAACTCCACCATCATTTTTTCGTGAGTTATCTCTGACTCTTGTTCCTCCACTTGGGTTTGGAGTTTTCGTACTTTTTGTCTTTCTCTTTCCGTTAGGCATCTCGCATATGCGGCATCTATGACTTCGCTATGGTATGCGGTTTGTCTTTTTGCACCTTCCCATGCTTCTTTTGCTACTCTGTTACTCAACTTTTGGACTTCATTTTCCAATTGGTTATTGTTTTGGTTCACCAATTCTAACATTACTTTCCCATAGCTCGTCTTCCAATTTTGTTCCTGGCTACTTTTGCATACTTCCTTTAGTTGGATTAATTGCTCTTCCTTTTCGTGGGTTTTCTTTTCCCACCATTCTGCCTTTTCTCGTAATTTCTCGGTTTCGGCTTTTTGGATTGTTGCTGTTTGTTGTAGTACGTAGCTTCGCTTTTCTTCTTGGATACTTTGCTCTACTTTTTTATTCACCAGTTTTTCAAATTGCTCTATCCCTTCCTCGTATATTTCTTTTATACGGCACATTACGTTGTTACTTTGCTTCGCGTTCATGTCTTCTTGGTTGTCTTGCTTATCATGTATTTGCTGCCACATCATTTCGCATTTTCTTGTTTCGACTTTTATTCTATTTATTGCTTCCATCTCCTCGTTCTTTATTAGTATCGCTTTACCCGTCTTATCGTTCATTATTTGCATCATCATCATGACTGGAAGGTCGGTTCTCACTTCAATGTTCATTTCTTTGATATTCATTTTTTCTATAATTACAAATTACAATTAACTTCTGTAGTTCGCGGTGGTTATTGTCTTTTAATTTTACGCAAAGTTATTTTACTGTTTTATGGGTTCTATTTTTACATTATATACATATATAGATATTTGTACTTATATACACTTTACACTGATCGACACACTTAATCCGTTTTCCATACCCCCGTTCGTTCTACTGATATTTTTACAAATAACGTATCTTCCTTTACGTGGCTCTACATAACTTCTTGTGTGGCCATTCTTGGTGCTCCAGTAGCGGTTCCTTCGTTTGTTGTTGGTCTACTATGGCATGACCCTCCTGCAGGCTTGTATGTTTCTGCTAATATATGGTTTGCACATAGTATTGCTAGCGTCGTTTTGTTGCTAAATGGCCATAGTAGTAGCTCATCAAATTCTCCTTTAGCTATTGCAAAAAATACGGATATGTGTGTACCTTTTCCCAAACCGTCTCCGTCTAGATACACTCTCAATTTCATTTTGCATCCATTTTTCCATGAATAGAACGGTTGGCTCGTTATTGATACCTGCGTTCCGTCTCTTGCTTTCTGCCATTTTTCGGTGAAGTCCGTAATCTTCCATATGTATGGTGTTACTGGCAATTCTCCCGCGGTAGGAATCAATTTCATCATTTTTTCGTACTGTTCCTTCATCTCTTTCATTATTTTCTCCATAACTTGTATGGTTTCTGTCGTTTTTTGCCTTGCTAGTTCGAACTCTTCTCTGGTGTCGAAGATTTCAGTCATTAAGATTTTGTGGGACTTTACTTCGATTTCTATCTCGTCGATTTTCTGCTTGTTATCGCTTATAGCTGTCATCCAGATTTTTGTGTGTTCTTCGCTTTTTATTTGTAGATGTTGGGACATCTCTCCGTTCAGGGTTTTTTCTTCGCACCCCCATTTCTTTAAAGGACATTCTATTTTTCTTTTGCTGCATTTTTTCCAATGTTCTTTGAGTTCTACCTCTTTTTCTACTCCATATTGGTTTGGACATATTCCTCTGAAATATTTGCACACTTTTTCATCTTTTACGTTTGTATGTTCAGTTTGTATTTTTTTCCGCGTTCCGGTTCTGTTGCAGTGTTCGCATTTTATTCTCTTTTCTTCGCACGTTTCGTCGTGGTGTCTTTCCTCTCCTTTGTTCATTAGTTGTTTGCATTGTTTGCACGGCTCCCTTTCATACTCACATTTGTCTATATGATAGCTTGCGTCCTTAATTTTCCCTTTCCACTCGCAGGGTAGGTTTGGGCAGTTTATTTTCATTGTGAGTATCTCTTTTGTGGTTGCTCGATCTTCTCGTGTTTCTTTTAAGGATTCTATCTCTATTTCTCCGCAATCTGGGCATGGTTTTGGTCCGTTTAATGTTAGACCGATTATACATTCTGTACACAAGCTACATCCACATTCCGTTTGTCGTGGTTCTTTTAATAACTCTGTGCACAACCCACATCGAAGTCTGGCTTCTATTTTTATTTGGGTTGTTTTCGGGTGATTTCGATGATCTCGTTTATTTCTGTTGTAGTTGATTCTCGATTCATTCTCTACAATATATACATTTAGTTTTTTGTTTTCTTCTTACTGTTATACATAGAGTTTTTACGTATTTTTTGGTTTTTTGTTTTCTATACTACTTTATACATTGATTTTTTATTTTTTTTTTATTTTTGTATTTTCTTTCTACTTTATACATTTCTACTTTTCACGTATCTACACTCTTTTGTCTTCTTTTCATTCTATACTACTAGATGAGTCTGGTTCCGGTCTTTCTTCTTCGTGATTTAGTAACCATTCGGTCCAGTCTTCAGGTTGCTCGCCTTCTGTTGTTTGCGTTAATCGTTCTAATTCATTTCTTTGCCACTGATTCTGTGTTTTTAATATTTCCATTTCTCTCTCCATACTGTTGATTTTCCTCTGTTGTTCTTCCACGTTCGTAAGGTGGTAGAAATTGGCATTAAGAGCTTCTCTTAAGGCTACTTGACTTTCTGCCCACTGCTCTTGTAACGTATTTACCATGTTTGTTAACGTGTTACATTGTTGTTTCCACATCTCCGTTATTGCTTGTTCATTCGTGTTCTCGTTGTAGTGTTGATTCATTTCCTTAATGGTTACACTTGTCATTTCTTTTCTCATCTAATTTTAAATGTTAAAAAAATATAGGGTTATATATTATACATAGCGCAGTTGTAATACTAATATACATATATTTTATACATTTATATACACTCATATGCCCGTTATCTATACACGTTGAAGTTTATGAGGGGTTTCCACCTGTTGGAACACCTCCTCCCACCGCTTTTGTTTTCTCAAGTCGTTTTCTTGTTCGCTGGTTTCTATTTTTATTATCCACGTTCGTTCTTGTAATTGTAATTCATAGTTACATCGCTCTATTCTTGGCTGGTTTATTTGCCTTGGTTGTTTTTGTTTTCCGATGGTTTTTAGTATCCATAAAGCTACAACTATTGCGGTTGACTTATCACTCCACTCATGATCCAAATGGTTCGTATAAGGCATGGTAGGTTTCTTGTTCCTTCCGTGTCGTTTGTCGTTGTCTTTTCGATTCTTTGTTGTGCCTTTTTTGACTTTTGGTTTTTCCTTATCACTTCTAGTATCTTTTTCATCTGCTCCTCTAAGATGTATCTTTCTTCTTCTTTATCTTTGGTTTCGTTTTCTTTTTTTGTGGTATCTTTTTCCTCCTCTTTGTACGTCATCGTGGTAGTTCCATGTGTTTTATTTTCGATTTCATCTTGCTGAGGACACTTTAGTACGTTTAGTTTTCTCCATACGCATACTGAATATCTTGTTTTTGCAGTTAGGTGATTTATCTCCTTTAGATTGTCTACTTTAAGTTCGTGGAATTGACATTATAACATCTCGTTTTTCTCGCTTGTCATTTCTTTCAGGCATAGTCGTTTCAGTAGTACCTGCAAATTTTTTGTGATTATCAATTTTCTTCCTCCGGTGATGATTCCTTGTTGGTCAAAGTCAATTACTGTTGTTACATGTCCGACTGCCCATTTGTTTGTGGTCTTCCCTATTATTGGTTCTATCTTTTCCGTCGTACATTTTGGGTGTCTTATTCTTGGTCTGAATATGCAGATTCTGTAGGTAGTCTGTGGTTTCAATCCTCGTAATAATAGTTGATCTCCTGGATTTATTGCGATTCCTTGACATTGTCCTGTTCCTTTACCGTCCTCACCGATTTCTGCTATGCATATTTTGTTCACTTGGTGGGTATATATTTTTATCAATTCGATGTTGTCATTGGTTGTTTTTATTTTATTTGTTTCCCATTCTGAAGGTTTCATTTGTTTTTTGTTGTAATCGGTTACCATCGTTTCTTGTTTTATAACTGTTTCCTTGGTTATGCTCATTATTCTTTTTGTCGTTGGCTGCGTAGTTTTGTTCGTTGGATTCCCTAGCGATTTTCTCATTACGCATCTTGTGCGTTTCTTGTCTCTGTAGATGCATATTCGATATCTTCGTAGGGCTTTTATTCCTTTTATATATATGGGATCTCCTGGATTTGCTATTTCCTTTTCGCATATTTTGTTTCCTATCCAGTTACGTTCGATTCTTGTTATGCACACTTGGTTTATTGCTTGCCCACTGATGTTTGTTATCTTTAGATAGTTGATGTTCATTATTATATCCTCTCTGTCTCTTCGGTTATCGCTTAGTCGGTACTGGGCTACTGTTAATTTCCACGTTGTTAGAACGATAGATATTGCTAGGATATTATTTTTCCAATTTAATTCTGTTTCTGGTAGGCATACGGTTCGTTTTCCATAATTTGAGTTTTTGTTTTCGTTTTTATTATTTTTGTTGTTTTTGTTGTTGTTAACCCTGTTGTTGTTTCGTTCCTCGTTTTCTCTTTTCGTTTCTTGATTCTTTTTCTTGTTTTGGTCATTTTGATCCTTGTCTTCGTCATCCTTGTCTGTCTTGTCTTCCCCGGTGTTCGCACAAATGTCGTCCTCGACATTGATTTTCCTTATCAGTGCTTTGTATGCTGTTATTACTTTATCTCTCGCTTTGATTAATTCATCCAGAGATTTTCTTTCTTCTTGTATCATCGTTTTAGCGGTTTGCCAATTTTATACGAGGTCAATTAGCTCTGTTTTTCCGTTTCCAATTCTTTTTGGTTCTTTGAAGTTGTCGTTGAATTTAATTTCTTGCCGTTCTAGCACCATCATAATTATTTTCGGGTTTCCTTCCTTTATTATTAGTTTCTTGAGTAATGCATTTTCTCCTTCTTCATATCTTTCGTTTATGTCTATTGCGTACTCCTCGGTTTTCGGTATTTTCCAGTTTAATAGGATTTTTATCGCTTCTTTATTTCGATAGATTGTTCTCCATGATAGTTGTCGGGTGTCTGCACATAGCTCCTCTATGTCTCTTCTTGTTGCGTTTTCTGTTATGAATTTTATCATCAACATGTTTGGTTCGCCTGTTGCTAGGTCGAGTACGCTACTCCAATCGTCTGATCTTTCTGTTAATTCCGATCCGGTTCTTATTAGTTCTTGTATTACTGAAGTTTTTATTCTGGATAAGGCGGCGTACATTAAAGCTGTTTTGCCGTTTTTTCCTCTTCTATTTGATTTTTCTCCGCATTTCTCCAGTAATTTTATGATTTTCAAGCTACGTCTATCCTGTTGTTGGTGTATGGCTGTATGCAACGGTATCATTCCCAACGGCATTGTCAAGGTAAAGGCTCTTGGTAACTTTCGCATTATTAGTTCCGTATCTGGGTCATCTCCGTCACCGATTGCGTAGGATTGTACTATTATTCCCAATCTGGTAAGTATTTGCGCTCTATTTTGCAATCCGAATCTTGCGGGCATTATTTGTCTTGCTGTGCGTACTATCTCATTCAATTGGTTTCTTTGCGTTTGCCGTACTTGTTCGAAAACTTCTCATTTTACTTTCTTGCTTGCTAATGTTTGTCGGATATTTCGATTAGCTCGCAGATTATATATGATTTTCTGGTAGACCCGTTGGATATAGCTGAATTGACTCATTAGGTTGGAACACTGGTGTAATTCCCATGCTTTATAATGCTCTTTATGCCGGAACTCTCTTATCAGTTTGAACAATTGTTGTTTTTCTCTCATTACTTGTTGTCCGGTCCCACTGAAGTTGGTTAACAACAGGTCTCCTCTTTTGATTAATTCGTATACTGCTTCCAAGGAATTGTATTGAAATAATGCTAGCTTGATGAACTCGTTTTTTCCTTGCTCGTAAGTTTGGTTGGTATTTATTGCCCATTTCCCATTATCCGGTCGTTTCCATTTGATCAATCTTATTGCCATCTCCTGTTTATTGCATTCCAGTGCAACTCGAAGTAGTTCGTGTAGATCTTCTAGGTTATCGATGTTTTCTTTGGTGATATTTCCCAGCATTAATTCCAAATTTTTTGGTACGTTTGTCAATATTACAGAATTCAGTGCTGTGGCTCCTTTTTTATCCATTGTTATATCTGCTCCCGCTTCTAACAGTTCTTTGATTATCTATGTTGGAGTGTCTTTCCTTGCTGCTATCATTAGTGGGGTTTCTCCACTTTCGTTTTTTACGTCGATTGATTTTCCTATTCGTTTCCAAACGTTGATGATTTCTTGTGTTCTTTCATGGTTATTGGTGTTGATGATCGTATGTAGCGGTGTGTTATTCTCTTTATCACCTATGGTTAATAATATTGGCCATTTGGTCATGATTGTCGTTATATGTTCGATATTTGATTCATCATGTTTATATCTATCAACTATTCTCATCAATCCTCCTAATATCTCGATGTCCCTTTTCTCTCTTGTCCATTCTGGTAGTAACGCTTTTGCTTCTTTAACAATATTCTCTGCCGTTTCGGGCTCTAATTTCCCTGAATGGTGATCTCCCCATTCCTCATCGTCATTTTCTTGATATTCGTCTTCATCATATTCATCTGCGTCTAAACGGTCGAAGTTTTGATTTGTAAATCTCATCATACATATTCTTGCTGTCTGTGACCGCGTTGTTATACGCCTTTCCTCTGGTTGGGATGTTATCGTTTTTGGTATAGCTTTACATCTGGCTACGTTTACGTATATTGGTCTTGTGAATGGGCTGTTTACTAATTTGACTCTGACATTGGTCTCGCTTGCGTATAATATTTCATATGGTCCTTTTCCATTTCGTTGTAGTTTCTTTGTTGTTCCGGGTATTAGTTCGGGTGTTTCAATAATTACCCAATCCCCAATACTGAAGGTGTGTGGCTTTACATTTCTTTTCTGATCGTGTAGATCCTTGTAACTTTCCTGGTTGAACTTGATATTCAGCCCTGCCGTTTTCCAGATTTCTTGCATTCGTTCTTTGAATTTCGTGATGTAATCATCTTCCTCCATGTATTGTGAAGTTGGTGGCTGATATTCTAAATCCATCGGCATGTTGCATTCTCTACCATACATTAATTTGAATGGACTCATTTTTGTCGCTGAGTGAATCGACATTCTATATGCCATTAAACACAGGTTGATATATTCATCCCAGTCTTTCTGGTATCGGTCTACATAATTCGATAACATTTGTATTAATGTCCCGTTGAATCTTTCGGTTAATCCATTACACTATGGATAATATGGTGACGTTCGTAACTTGGCTATCTTGAAATAGTTTGTTACTTCCTTCATTATCTCGCTCATGAAGTTTGTCCCTTGATCTGTTAGTATCTGCTTTGGGGTTCCGTATCTGCAACATATTTCTTCTACTAATTTTTGTGCAATTGTTTTGGCTTTTTGATCCTTCATTGCAAATGCTTCTGGAAATTTGGTTAGGTAGTCTGTGACCACTAGGATGTATACATTCCCGTTTAATGTTTCAGGCAATGGTCCTACTACGTCCATTGATATCATTGTCATTGGTTCTGCTGATACTGGCATTGGTTTTAACGGAGTTTTCCATTTTGATCCCGTGTTTCTTCTTGTTGCACAAGTTAAGCAATTCTTTATCCAATCTTTTACTGCTTCTGACATGTTCGGCCAAAAGTATTTTTGTTTTATTCTGGCAAGCGTCTTTTTTGCTGACATATGCCCTCCCAATTTACCGTCGTGATATTGTATTAACAGATCTTTGCGCCTATTTTCTGGTATAACCATCAGTCGTTGTTCACCATCTGCTATTAGTAACCATCTCTTTTCTATCAGATATCGATGTCGATGTTTGTCCATATGTTCCTTTAGTTGTAAATCGCTTTCGTATACTTCTGGTTTGCCGGTTCTGACGTATTCTATTATCAATTTTAGTTCTGGGTCCTCTTGTTGATCCTTCATCAATTGTGAGAAGTCAATGTCTTCGGCGATTATTGCACATATCCGTCTCACTTCTTCGTCCATTAAATCCGGAAAGATGAATCTGGACATACAATCTGCATTTGCATTTGCTTTTCCTGCTTTAAATTTTATAAACGGGGAATATTCTTGCAACTGCATCGCCCATCTCATAAGTCTACTGGATGCTTCCTTGTGTTGTCCCAACCACACTAGCGGTTGGTGATCCGTCGTTATATAGATCTCATGTCCCAATAGCAGGTATTTAAAATGTTTGATGGCTTGAATGATTGCCAAGGCTTCTCGTTCAGTGACCGGGTAGTTTTTCTCATGTTTTTTGAACGTTTTACTATAATAACCGATTACTCGTTTCTTTCCCTCATCGTCTAGTTGACCTAGTATCGCACCTGCGGCGTAACCACTTGCGTCTGTTACTAATAGGAACGGTTTTTTGAAATCTGGGTGTACCAAAATTGGTGCTTCGATTAGCTTGTCTCTTAGCGATTCAAAGGCGAGTTGTTGCTCTCGTCCCATACAAATGATGTATCTTTCTTTACTAATTCTTGTATTGGTTTTGCTACTCCAGCGTAGTTTTTGATGAATTTTCGGTAATATCCGCATAATCCTAGGAATTCTTGTATTTGGGTAACTGTCTTCGGGGCTGGACAATTTTTGACTTTCTCGATGTTTCTTGGATCGGGTTCTTTCCCCTTTGCTGATACTATATGTCCCAAAAACGTCACTTTTTCTTTTGCCCAATCGCATTTTGATGGCTTCAATTTTAATTTCCATTGTCTTAATCGGATAAATACTCTTTTGATATCTTCCAAATGTTGTTCAATTGTGCTTGAATATATTAGTAGGTCGTCGATGTACACCATACACTGTTTTATCCCATGCGTATTGAAATTCATGCATCGCTGAAAAGATGCTGGTGCGTTTGTTAATCCGAATGGCATTTTCCGGAATTGATATAGATCTCTGCCGATGGTGAAGGCTGTTTTCTCTTTGTCTTCATCTTTAACTTTTATTTGCCAATATCCACTTTTCAAATCAAGTGACGTGAAGTATGCTGCTCCTTGAAGAGTTAGTAGCATTTCATTGATGTCCGGTAATGGGTATGTATCTCTTTTTGTTACAGCATTCAGCTTTCTGTAGTCTATGCAGAATCTTTGTGATCCGTCTTTCTTTTTCACCATGACGACTGGAAATTGCCAAGGTGAACAGCTTGGTTCTATTACCTTTGCCTCGAGCATTTTTTGTACTTCTTTTTCTGCTACCGTTTTTTGAGCTTCTGCTAACTTATATGGTCGTAAGGCGATTGGTGTTTCATCTGATAGCGGTATTGCATGTAGGGTTACATCACATGTCCCTAAATCTAGATCTGATACTGCGAATATATCTTGATATTCCATTAGTAATTGTTGTAGTTGCTCTTTCTCATTTTTGTTCAATAACGTACTGTCTATTGTCCATAATGCTTCGGCTGTCTCACCTTCTTTTTGTATTTTTGGTAGTTCGATGTCCATCATTGGCGTCAGTTTTCCCAACTTTTCATTTTCGTATATTATTTTATCTTTCTCGTCAAAATTTGTGATGTTGATTGGTAATTCGCCGTTTTCGTTAATCTCTACGATTTCTCTCGCTAGTGGTAACTCTCGTCGTTTTTTCGAATTTTTTACTCGGTTCGAATATCATTTCACCAGTAACATCTCCATCTATTCTAATATAACATATCATTTGTGATTTTGCTGGCACCACTATTCTTTCCGAACATCTCACAATAGCATTCATGGTACAGATTTTTCCCGTTTTATCTTTCAGACACATTGTTCCTAAATCGATGACAATCTCTTTGAGTAGATCTGGCATTAAATCCGTTCCGATTTAACATGGTACACTTAATTGAGGTATCACTGCCAAATAAGTATCTATTTCGTTATCTTGATATTTCAACGTTGTCCACCATCTCCCCATTACGTTGACTGTCTCTTTACTGCATGCGATCACGTGTACTCCGGTTGGTTCAATATCTCTCCAAAGATGTCTAGGTATTTCGCTCAATAATATTGCTGAGATATTTGCTCCAGTATCTATCATTGCTTTTGTCTCTTTCCCGTTTATTCCAATCACGATGGTTAGAGCTGGTCCTGCTGGTGTATACAATGCTGCTATTGTTCTCACATCGACGTCCTGGTCTACACTTCGAGTTCGTCTTGAGGATACAGGATTTGTTACTTCCCAGTTGGGATTATATAACGTTGATTATACATTTGCCTGTGGTAATATTTGCGTTCACATTGTCATTGCTTGGGTTCGTGATTGTTTTACTGGTTCCCCGTATCGTAATTTTATCATTGGTTCTGGTATCCATGCATTAGTTTTTCCACTGTCCCAGTATTCAGGTGCTTTGATCATTGCTGGCGCGTTTCCGCTATCATTATTATCCTCATCATTGTCGTCACTATCGCTGTTATTTCTCCTATATTCTTTGACTCTTTCCCACATACTTTTTCTACTTTTCTTGAGTTCTTCTCTTGCTTTCTCGTCGTACAATGCTTTCCTCAATCGTTTGCCAATTTCTTCATCGGTTCCTTTTATCTTGGTCAGTATTCGCATTAATCGTTTTATTTTATGGATATCTTTTGAATGACCATGCAATACCATTGTTTTTGCTAGAAATGGTAACACTCCAACTACTAATTTCCAATTTACTCTTTTTTCTCTTTTATAGATATCAAAACAGGCCAGCATTTGCGTCAGTATTACTCTAACAATCTGAATTATCAGTATGATACCCAAAATTCCAGCCATCATTTGTCCGAATACCAGGAATCTTCCCCACATTGCTTTCATCATGTTGGTTGTTGCTAATTGGAAATGTTCTGGTGACAGTAATAATTCGTAGTCTGGCTTTTGTTCGTAGTTCGTACCGCCTGTTATTGTTACGATATTTGATATCACAGATTCTCTCCTTGCGGGAAATAAAAGGTTTTGTCTTGCCGCTTCTAGACTCTCTTGTGAGTATATACCACTGTTCACTACATCTAATGGTCGAAATTCTTGTTCCGTTGTTAATTCCGTTAATCCAAAAATTCTTGGTTCTGCGACTGGTATTCTTGTTGGGAACATTATCCATTTCCCATCTGTTTGCTGGAATAATGGTCCATATGCATTGCTGCAATTGTAGTAATTTGGTTTAATAGACAGTGGGTTCATCATTTGTGTCACTGGTTGAACATATCTGATTTGCTTCTTGTAGACCACTTCTAACTCATTTGTGCATTTTCCTGGTGGCGCGGTTGATTTTTCTGGTACCATCGCAAATGTTTTCTCGCATTTGAATATATACATAACTTCTCCTGCTATTCTCCCGAAATGACCTTCTTGTAACGGTAATAATGGCATTGCACTATCTGGATTTGTTATTGCTACCGCTAATTTTGTCTTCAGAATTTCTTTATTTAGTTGGCAATCGTTTCGTATCAAATCGTGGTACACCTTTTGCAGCGATTCTTGTCCTTTGTGGTATAGGAAATCCATTTTGTTATTCATGTATAGATATAGTTTAACTTCATCTTTTGCAACCGTGACTATCCCTCGTCTAACATTTGCCTGGCTGCATATAGTCCTGGATAATTTGTGGCATATACCATCTTTCCGCACTTCTGAACTACTTTTCCTTTAATAAATCGCATTCCCATTTCATATTTCGTTGTTATCAGTGCTGGAGGTGTCAATTTCGTTCTCAACGGATGTGATCTGGTTCTGGCTTTGACTCGCCCTTCTTTCAGAATTATTTTATTTACGTCATTTATCTGTAGTTCCTCTGCATCTTCCTCGAACACTTCCCTCTTACTTCGTCGAACATTGCACTTTTCAGGAACTGCATCCTACATTTGTGGACGTTTGTCTGATATATTATCGTTGAAGCACCGGTTTTACATACTGATTCTGTTGCTTGACACATTTGGTTTGACTTCATTATTTGAGTTGTTCCATCGAATTGAGCTTCGTATTCTTTTAACTCCACCGTATATGTTTCGATTATCACCACTCCCGTTACTAATTCTCTTTGATCGTATACTTCCTCCTTGACAGTCTCCGGATGCTGAATTGATGGTTCCCGCAACGAATATGCTCTGTACTCGTATGGTTCCACTTCTTCCTTTAATATAACACCATCTTTTAGTTTCATTTCTCCTCCATTGAACAAATCTTTACACTGTTCTCCGATACTTGCAATATTTCTCTTTCTGTTCCTGGATTTATTATTGAAACGTGCGAGTGTGATCCACAATGATATGCAAGTGTTTTCCGCGTAATTGCACATTCTCTTGCCTTTGCTCTGATGAAATCTGATTCTTGATATATATGGTATGTTACTGCTCTTTCGATTGTGGTCAAGTTGTTTGGTATCGCCATTTTACATTCTACGATATCTCTTAGGGAATATTTATCGCCGAGAACTGCCTGATCACAGTCGTATATTAAAAATCCGTTTGTCGCATTTGTACACATTAACCACACCATCATTGTCATCATAAGCGAATGTATACTTGAATTTCTCATTGCAGTATCTTTTATTGGTAATTCGTGTTCGAATTCATTTAATAACGTTTTCAATCTGATGTGCATTGGTTTGATTTGCTCGTTTTTTCGTGGCTTGTTTATGAACTGTCTCCATCCCCCGTTTTGTAGGATATATGGTTCGATTTCTTGTTCTACTATTATTGCTGTGAGTTCCACGTTATTCATAAACTGTTTGTTTGGTATTTTGCTTGTTGCCAGGCTCATTAAGTTGTACATTAAGTATGCCAATGCCACTAATCGATGTTCGTCATTTTCGGTATTTGTTAATAACTGATTAACTATTTGTTTGGCCTCTTCCCACTCTAATTTCATGGTTTTTGTTTTTTCTTTGATTAATTTCGGGATTATGCCCGATATCGTTTACCATAGTTGTTTGCTTCTTCGCTAGCTCGATTCTTTTGCCACAATCTTCTGAGTGGTTGACTTGTTATTATTAGCATGTCTGCCAGTAATACGCGGATCCATTCTACTCCTCTTTCTTCATCAGGGTGAGCTTTCTTCATTTCGTATGCTACTTTTTCTAATTTGCCTAATCTCGTCATCCACTGTTGTTGTTTTTCTTGATCTCTAGTTTTTCTTTCTTTGTCTTCTGCTGCGGTTTTTGGTCGGCCTCTTGGACGTTTCTCCATATCTGTACCCGTTTCTTTTGTCTTTTCGTTCCCTTTTACGTTTGGTATTGTTGTCTTTTGAGTTTCCTCGTGCTGTTGCCTTAGCCATTCGTCCCAATCTTGAATCAAATTGATATCATCTCTCGCTTCCTGATTCTGTATTATACATTTTTTCATTGGCGTGTACTCTTTATCTTCTATATCGGTTTCGATGGTTACTTCTTCGATTTCTTGCTCATGCCAGTCGTCGTTTTGTTGTTTACTCGTTGATGGTTGTTCGTCTCGCGGTTTCGGTATTTCCATTGGCATACTTATTATTAGTGGTGATAGGTCATCTTCTTCATCTGTACTATTGTCCGAAATCAATACTTCGTCTCCTTGGTATGGCTTTGGCGATTCGCTTTTATTTTCCCGATACTGGGTGTACTGATACTCGCTTTTATTGGTTTCTCTTTTATTTCTTTTCTCTTTAATGGTATTCCCAGCGTTTCTGCTATCGTTAGCGGATTTATTTCGTCCATTTCCATTGGTGTCACTCCGATGTCCAGAGTATTGTCTAAGGATCGTCCATGGAATTGTAGATGAAACGGAGTTTCGTAAGCTAGTTTCTTTTTTACTTCTTTTATCTTTGCCGCTAGGTGCACTTCTAGTTCTTCGGATGTCTCGTCAGGATAATGTATTTTCAATTTGTATTTCCTTGAGTCTCTTGTGCCCATTCTTGATTTCTCCATTTTCGGATTACTTGGTCGAATACTTCAGGATACCATTCGTTTTTTCGTCTGTATTCCTCAATTTCTTTCACTATCTTTCTTAGATGTTCTATATTTTCGTGTTATCTATTATATATTTTGCGTGGGTTATCACTGCTCGTCTCTGGATTCTGGCGCCTTTTCGCAATATTTCTATTAACTTGGTGTAGTTATCTTCATCTTTTTGTATTGCTGTTTCGTCAATATCTACTGGCTGGAACCTTTGCCTTTTCATTACATTTATTTTTCTGGGCTCTGATTCGTTGTCGATATTTCGTTTTCTATATCTTTTTCTTCATATGGTGGTGTTGTTTTTTGGATAATCTGATTTATCTTGTTCTGGTTGGTCTTCTTCAAATATTCCTTCTTTCATTTCCCATTTTTTCTCTATTTCGTTCCACTCCCTTGTCCAAGGTGTTCGTTTACATTCGCTAGTATCTAATTTTCCGAGTTTTCCTTTCAGATGTATATCTTTTAACCATTGTCGATAGATTTTTATGATTTTCTTGGATTTCTGGTGCCATTTCTCCTCTAATTTGTCCATTTTTTCCCAAGACGTATCTAATCCCATTTCCTGTTGGTGACGGCGTCGATCATAGATCCAGTTACTCATCTTGTCACGTATAATCTGTTTGTTTCTGCTCTTCATCTTTTGATGTTATCTCAATCGTTTTTTGCGTCTTCCGCCCATCGTCCAAAATCCGGTATTGATCTCTCCCTTTTTAACATTACACTCGTTGGTCTACCTGCATATTAATGCATCTACCAAGTGCATATCAGGTTTTATTAACCAACCACGATGGTATAGATTGTCATTTTTCTTGGAGCTTCCTTCTCTCCTTGATCCAATAGAATATTTCGTCAGTATTTGGTTGTTTGATCCATACTCGTTCTGCAAAGTTCTGATTCTGATTTTGCTTCGTTGATTGTCGGTTTATGGTTCTCTTGTTTCGATTCTCGCTTTTCACTGCCGATTTTGCTTCTTGGCTTTCATTATTTCTCGATCTTTCTTCGTTTTCTCTCGTTATTCTCTCTTTGACTTTCTTTAAGAATATCTTCTGTATTCTGCGTTTGTCTGATGGTGTTGGATTTATTATTTGATCGGCCTCGACTTGTCCTTCCTTTGTTTTCCACTCCAGTTTCGGTTAGCTGGTTTTGTGGCGACTTTTTATGGATATTATAACAGTACTGTTCTTTAACGTCTTTTATCATTCTTAGCATGTTGATTCTAGGTGGATTGTCTTGTCGCTGTCGGAACCTTTCTTGTTTTACTCTTTCTTCCTCCATCTGCAATTGTTGCCAATCTTGTACATGTCGTTGACGTGTCACTTCTACTTCTCGGTTTCGCGTATTTTCTACTCTCTGCATCATGTGAATATTCTGCTGTCGTTGGTTTGTCTGGTTCGCTCTCATCATACTTGACATCATGTCTTTTAGTTGTGAAATTTCTTGCATCATATTAACTTGTTTCCTTGTTCGATAACATTTTGTCTCGGTGCCACTTGCACATAGTTATTATTCCTTGGTGGGCCTTGATTTTGATTGTTTCCTCCTCTACAATCTCTCGCCACATGTCCTTGCCTTCCACATGTAAACAAGTTCTGACCTCACATCGATTCAAAGTATGCCCCTTTTTCCCGCATCTGGTACATGTTCATTCCGAAAGCACTCGCTTTCCCAGTGCCCTGGTTTCCCACAGGTTCGACATTGTTTATTTGGTTAGCATTATTAGCGTTATTTTGATTTGGTCGCTGATTGTTGTTGTAGTTCGTATCTGAGCGATTACTGTTTGTTCGTGGTATTGGAGGTTTGAATATCTGGTGCGCGCCTGGTATGAATTGGTTTACTTTTGCACTACTTGCTTCATTTTCCTCTGTTTTAGTTGTCATTGCATTGATCATTGATTCGTCTTGCATTGTTGCAATTTGGGTAGGTAGATGTATTTCTGCTTGGTTTGCTTTTGCTACTGCTTCATCTAAGGTTGCCAATATTTGCATACCTACTACTGATCTCAATTCTGGTCGTCTTAGTGCATCCACGAATTTATTAGATGGTTTCTGCCAGCTTTACTCCTGTGGCCGTCTTTGCCAAACGTCTTATTTCGCTTGCAAACATTGTATTTGATTCGCCATGCCTCTGTTTTCTACTAAACAGCTCTTGCATTCCTTGATTCGTTAATTTTGCGACTCTGAATGTCGTTGTTAAAAATTCTTTGATCTCGTTCCAGGTATCCAACTTCTTTTTCACTCTCTCTTGCTTCTAAGAAGATATCTAGCGCACTATCGCACAAATATAGTGGCATTCGATTTTTCACCATGTCTGGCGACTAATTACATACTTCGACATATACTCCGAAATTTCTTATGAACGTATTTAGTTTGCTGGCGTTTCCGTTAAACGGTTCTCCGCTGAAACTTTTCTCGGTATTCTTTGGCTTGTTCGCCTACCGCTGGTTGTCTTGCATTGGGTTTTCATTGTCTGCCATGTTGTCTTTTATTAGTTTCTTTTCTGTACGGTTAATTTGTCTTTGTTGGTTGATTTGAGAACGTCTCCTTGTTGGTTTGTATTTTCGTCTTCTGATTCCACAGGTGTATTGCTTTGGGTTATTGATTTCCTTGTTTCTCGGTTTTCTTTAGCACTTGATCCTTGACTGTCGGTTTCGATATTTTCTAGTGATGTAGCTCTGGTATTTTCCTTGCGAAGGTAGTTGATATCCCTCTCTTATTTTCGTTACTGCTGCTCTTTCGAAGTTTTGACTGGCTGAATTTCGGAAGCTGTTTGTTGATCGGAGGATTCGTCTATTCTCAATGATTCCGGTTTACACGGCGTCTTGTGTCGTTTGATTTCTTTAGTTGTCTTTGGTTGTCGAATAATTTCGTCGTTCCTATTGTAGTCTGTCTTTGGTGTTGTCGAATACTGGTTTGTTTATCTCCTTGCTTTGTCGTGCGTATTGTTTGTTTGTGTTTGTGAATGCTCTGTTGATTTGTTTGTATTGATTGTCTGAATGCTTTGTTTGTTTTGTTTACGTTGTATTGATTGTGTTCTAGAACGAAAAAATGAACCGTGTAGCATAAACCGCTTACACGCCTTCAATCTTTCGAACAACCCCCAAAATAAACACGACGGGTTTATTCCCCCATTTTCGTTTTATTTATCCTTTTAATTCTATCCTCGTAATTCGCTCGTTACTTTTTATTACTCCTCTTTATTAGAGTGAGTTATCCCGGTTGTTTTCATTATCTTTCTCAAGGGTCCTCTGATTTCTTTATTTGACTATAATACTCATAATTATAATATTTTGTATTTCCGAGGTTTATCCCGTTTAGTATAATTCCCATACGTTTTTACTCTATCCCTTTGATTCAATTTACGTCGATTTTTAATTATCTATATGGGGTAGTAACAATTATTTATATGGTCGTAATAATTATCTATTCGTAATAAATCGTTCGGCTATGCCGTTTCCCAAGTTCTATCACCCACCGTATTTTATTTTTATTCATATCACGCTCCGCATTCCCTTTTATTTATCCTTATATGATTTTATTTTTCCCCCTTTTCTCTTTATCTTTTATCGTTTTATCTATCTCCGCTTTGTTTTGACTTCATCTGGCTTGTCTAATCTCATCTTTTATTTTATCATTTCGTTTTCTCATTTTATATTCTCCGCTTTCCGTCATTTATTGTCGATAATTATCGTTGGCTGGGTCATTTTCGTTTTCTTACTTCTTTCTTTATCTTTATAATCATCATTTGCTATAGCTTTTAAACACATAACTCCTCGTGCACGGATGTTTCCTTGTTCTTTATTACACTAATTTCTTCGATTTCTTCAGCTGAATTTTCCTTTGGCCATTTTCTTTAGTTGAGACCTACGCTCTTTAACCTAATCGAGAACTATGCTCCATTAATACGATCGAGAACTATGCTCCGTTAATACGAAATGAGATTATCTCTGTAATACGATCGAGTCTATGCTCCGTTAATGCGAAATGAGATTATCTCTGTAATACGATCGAGTCTATGCTCCATTAATGCAAAATGAGATTATCTCTGTAATACGATCGAGTCTATGCTCCGTTAATGCGAAATGAGATTATCTCTGTAATACGATCGAGTCTATGCTCCGTTAATGCGAAATGAGATTATCTCTGTAATACGATCGAGTCTATGCTCCATTAATGCGAAATGAGATTATCTCTGTAATACGATCGAGTCTATGCTCCATTAATGCGAAATGAGATTATCTCTGTAATACGATCGAGTCTATGCTCCATTAATGCGAAATGAGATTATCTCTGTAATACGATCGAGTCTATGCTCCATTAATGCGAAATGAGATTATCTCTGTAATACGATCGAGTCTATGCTCCATTAATGCGAAATGAGATTATCTCAGTAATACGATCGAGTCTATGCTCATTAATACGAAATGAGTATTTAAATAAATTTTATCTTCCGTCGGCTTCATTAACTTTGGTTATTTAGTTTTCCCTTCTTACTTTTCTCGAATTCGTTATTTATTTTCTTATTATTATTCTTTTGACTTTCCTTTTAAGTTTCTTCACTTTTTCATTCTTCACTTTTCGTTTTATCATTTTCCTTTCGCACGCTTTTTCTTTGCTTCCTCCGAGAGTTTTTCGCCTACCCCCAAATTAAAAACATAAAACGGCTTTGTTGATCCGCCACTGCAACGGCAAGGTGATCAATCTTACCACAGTAGCTTCCCAACTCAGCAAAATCTGTCGACGATTCGTCCTATACTTCCTCTCTGGGTGATCGGTTATCCCTCCCGATTAGGCATTAGTCGTACTACCTGATGGTAGCTCAAAAAGTATTTTTTCCCTTTTAGTTTTATCATGGATGGTCGGGACACTTCGTCTTTTAATTTTCTATTCATTACTTTTTACTTTTACATCATATATAATTGTATATTTATATATAGAGATATAGGCGAAGGAAGGGTCTACTACTAAACATTTATTAATTACAATACATTTATCCATAATACACCACTACATTTTCGTCAATATCAAAGTTACACAATATGCAGACTTCCATTGTCTCTACACATTGTTCGCAATAGCTAAAATGACCACAGGGGAGCATCAGTATTTTTATTTTCCTCAGTTGGCAAATACAGCATTTACGTAGGTATTGCACTTTTCTATCAATTTCACTGTTAATTGCATCTGGTATTTGTTTAACTTGTTGCTCTATAGCGTGGTATTGGAGATTTATTTCTGCATTGTTTAATCTTTCTCTATACCATTGATATTTGGTTTCTATGTCTACTGGTTGTGTTGGCTGAGTCAATCCTAAGGTTATCTTGGTACTTTCAAGGCTTATCGCTATTTGCTTATTCTGTTCTGCCAGTTCTATTTGCTTTAGTTTCCAAGTTAATGTTTCGAATGGGTCCTCATTGATGTTTATGAATTCTTGCACTTTGCTTAGTTTACTTTTATATTGTTCCATCTAAAATAATAATTTATTAAAATTTTCTACTTTATTCTATTGTTACTTATTATTATTCTATTTATTATTTATTTGTCTGTTATTCTTATTGTTGTTTTCGGTTGGGTTATTTATGTCTCTGTTTTGTGACGTCGTTTTATTTTTTCAATCATTCTTAATTATCATACCTCATTCACGCATCATTCTACACCGTGCTATTTAATCATTTTGATTTATATATTATTATCATTTCATACTTTTAATTCATCATTATCGATTTTCTTGTCAATCATACCCATGCTTTTATACTTTTATACATTTATCATGCTTATATTATAACACAATTTATTTTTATTGTACTTTATTTTCCTTTTTATTAACAATTACGTTATTTATTCTCTACTGTTCACAGGAATTTAATTAATAATTTTGATCATTTATTTTATTTCATTTGCAGACGTATACATAAGATCGTTTCGTAAATTTTCTGTCCCGGTGCTTTTAATCTTTCCAATGAATTTACTCAAATCCCGGCTGAGCCCCCAAAAATTATGTTGGCGTACAGGGTAGAATTAATTTTGTTTTAATCTAAGCTCATTCCTCCAAACTACTTCCTCGACTACTCTTGCATTCCCTAGGGTATTTCCTTTCTCACCCGACGCCCCACAATTTTAATCTAACCACTGTATACCCATGGGCAAGCCCATGTTGGTACTGTATACAGCAGCCGAGAGTCCACAAGCAGCTGAGCCCCGTTTCCAAGACTACTCCTTGTGATAATCTCGCTTTCGGGTTCCTGACGGCCGATAGAAGGACTTACGTCTACCTAACTCCTTTAACCTTTTCGATATCTGTGCACACCTTTCCCATCATTCTATGACGAACCCATGCATACGTCCTGCATATTGTTTTCCCCTAGTTGCTTTAATACATAGCAAAATATTTAGTACAGATTGTAGTGAACCGTACCTTTATCAGACGTTTAGTCACTTATCCATTCGCTATTAACTTAATTTATCAAAGACCAAGTTTAGGTATTTAATTAATGAAATTCATATATGATGATTTAGAAACTTAAAGAAAAAAAATATTTATAAACGAATATTTAAAATTCAGCTTCTCGAATTTATCTAATTTTCCGACTCTAATTTCCTAAACTACTGAAAATAGGTATATTTTTCTAACCTAGAAATTTGTTTTAAATCATAAAGTATTTTATTTAAATAACATGTGAAAATTTAAATTATTATGTAAATTATCGAAATTTCTATTATATCGGCCGAAATTTTGGGTTTAACACAACCTCATTAACAATTTAAGGAAAAAATAAACTCCTCCGAGAATGCTTATTTCATCTTTTAACCACGATTGCTTTTTAATCATTAGTATCTCTATAATGGAACTGGAAATTTTAATTTGTTGTTAATTGAGATCTCTTAATTCCGACTTTACGAGTGAAATAAGAACTTTCTCAACCTATTTCATACATACATAAGGTTCTATCAACATCATAAGGCAATCCAACCAAACTTTAGGCATCCATTCATAATTCGATTAATTAGAGAAATCAGAAATTATTAAGAGAACAAGAATTACAAAAATATACTTTTATTAGATTTATACACAATTGAACAAAAAGAAATCAAAGAAAATATAATTAGTACGTAAATATATAAATAATATCAGGGGAATGGAGTCCGTCCTTCTTTCCACTGGGTAGTCATTCGTCGATATCGACGGGGAGCTTTCGTTTGTTCCGGAGGGGTTGGAATGGTATGGTTCCAACCTGGGGAACGGTATGACATAATTCCTCTCCGAATTCGTCCATCCAGCAACTCGTGATAGTCGGCGATCTCTCGTTCGTTGTCGTTGTGGAATTGTGGACGGGTGAGATGTCCAGACATAGTTGCATCTCGTCGGTTTCTTTCACCTGAATTGGTAGCATAGGTTCTTCTGATCTTTTCGGGTTTAGGGTAGTGTCATCTTCTTTCACAAATTCCGGGTGCTGCTCCGCGACGAGTGCGGCGGCTTCTTCCAGCACTTGCACAGCATTATTCAATATTGTGAGACCTTCAGCCCGGCGTCGTTCACGGCGACGACGATTTTTGCTGGGATGGTGCTTCTTGCTGGTCCTGGGTGTCTGAGCTGGACCAGCTTGAGTTGTTTCCGGAAGATGGTTCGCGGGGATTAAATTCAACTTTAATGCTAGATCGCGACCCGCTAGTCGTTTTACCAGTTCGGCTTCCGTGAATGATGCTACCAAGACGGCGCTCTGGTCGTTGATTATGATTCGCTGAGCCCGGTTCTTTGCAATTAGATCCTCTCGGCATCTGGACAGCCGGTGGATTTTATCTTGGAGGATTTTGACCGCTTCAGGAGCGAGCCACGTACCGAGCGTGCGTTCGTGCTCCGCGAACAGTTTATTATATTTCTGGTGGCATAAATCGTGGTTCAATTGCAACGGCATGGCATCTGATTTTCGCGATGATTTGGGGATTTTATATCCTGGTTGCATTTCGTGAAAAGGTATTTTGATTTATTGAAAACGTTTTGCGAAGAATTTCCGGAAGGATTTTCTTGAGATTTTCACGACTAAACGAGGGAGAGTTTCATTCCATTAATGGGTTATATTTATAATAAATTAAATATAATAATTATAAAATTTAAAATTAATTAAATCTGAACATTCCTCAAACATTCCCTATTACATACATTTCATGGTTTGATATTAATTGTGAAGATGTTCTATTTGGCGTTGGATCTAGTGAAACAAAAACATTCGATGTAGAAAAGAAAAATTCTGATGCTCCATTCATTTGCTGAGTTTATGAAAAATAATTTTTATTTGGAAATGTTCGATAAGAATACTTCTTACAAAACCAAAAAATAAAGAGAAAACTTCTACTTTCTGATACATTTAGTTGTTTCTATTGACTTAACCCTAGTCGTCCCTTTTCACATAAAAATTCGACAGGTTTTAAACAAAAATTGCATCCCTACCTAAACATTCATTTGAATGTTTCCCTAGCTATGTCGATATTCCCGCATTTTAATCCCTACCGCTCCGACCAACATTGCAATGGCCGCCACGGTGAAGTACGACGGCGTCCTACTCCGCGATCAGTGTGACGAGACCTGACCATACCGGTAGACACCGAAGGGTGGTTGACGACAAGGCAGCACATCAACATCCCTCAAAATCAACTGAGGGAATTGAATCCTGCCAAGCCATCTTCCACAAATTACAGCACGTATAAAATAATATTAAATTAAGGGGGACCTGTCGTTGATACTAAAAGTACCTCGACCATCCATGATTAAAATTAAAACTTAAAACTATAAACATTTCAAAAATTTATTCAATGAAATACAAGCTTACCAAGTTCAAAAGTTAGATTCAAAATTTAAATTTTCAAAAATATTTTTTAGGTTTTTAAGGTTAAATATTATGACAATGGCTATTGTATTTATACTGTTTTCATGCGTGTGTGCGACCAATCAGCTAATTTCGAATCTTTTTTGGCCATTTTCCGGGTTTTTGATGATTTTTATTTAATTTTATATTTTTCTCTTTTGTTATTTATTTTCTTAATTTTTTAGTATTAATTTTATTAAATTTGCATTTTTATTTTTGCTGATTCTTATTCTGGTCGCCTCCTCCGCCTGTGTATTTTCTAAACCTTATTTTGCAAGGTTTTGGCGGTTTTATATTTTTACTTTATTTTTCTATGTATTTTTCGTGCAAAATTTATTAATTATTTGTTTTAATTAATTATGTTATTTTTTATTTTGTTTTATTTAATGTTTTATTATATTTTTAATTTCTGTTTGCGGTGCGTGCTTGTGTTATAATAGCCATTCTCATAATTCTCAACATGAATTTTCATGGTTGTTTTGTTTTAGTGATGGCTTATAGCCCAACACTTGGTTATAATTTCTCTGAAACACTCTAACATCTTTACTTCGTAGTAAATATGTCCATTTAATAATGACATTTTCAATCTGAAAAGCACCATAATATTTGAAATGGTACCTTGATTATTTTCTTTTTTAACCAATATCATATCGCCAATTTTAATCTCATTAGTTATTCTTCCTTCATCATAATATGCCTTTTGAATCTCTTAATTACTTTGAATGTTTTCAATGACTTTCTAAGGAATTTCTTTCATATCTAATCTCCGTTTCTCTAAAAACAAATCTTTATGTAAGTTATCAACATTCAATGAGTAGTATGATTGGTCACTACTAACTCAGACCCTTGGAAAATATTTAGGTCAAATCCAAATTTTATGTCGGTCACGTAAATATTTATCTAAAATTTTTAACACATACTTTTTTCTAGGGAGCCAATCAAAATAAAGTAGGTCACGAAAAAATTTCAAAATTTTTTCTAAGTATTTTGAAACAGAAAAAAATTATGTAGGTCAACTCAAAATTTTCTAAGTATTTAAAAACATATCCAAACTTTCAAATTTTTTATACGAAAATATATTCAGGAAGTTATTAAACTTAAAAGACATTTTTAGGTTTAGTTATTTTGAGGATTTTTTAAGAAACTTTAAGCAAACAACATTACATTGACAAAGAGATATTATTATATTTCAACACTACCAGGAGAAAAATATCACAACTCACAATATCCCGAAACTAAATATCCCTAAAAAATATTTCCCAACTGAAAATTTCCCAAAATGTTCAGAATATTTAAAAATTCTTTCAAATCATACCGAATATATACAAGGCTATATATTATACATTCGAGGAATACAAGATATTTTGAATCTATGTTTGTTTTGATGATTTTACGTCCTCAATAAATAAACTTTGATTTATACATTAGGATGTTATCATACTTCAACTTTCGCATGGGAAAAATAACAACTCTAAATTATCCCAAAATTTAAAATCCCTAAAAAATAATTTCCCAACTCAATATACTCCAATTTCAAAAGTTATTTTCAAGTGTAAAACTTGAAAATTTTTATAAATTTAACTACAGTAGTAATGATACTTGAATATTTTTTTACATACAATGCCAATTATTAACACACAACCACTAGATATTCTGAATTTATATTATTAATACTTTAGGACTAGAATTTTTCAACAAATAAACTTTGGGAAATTATTATGTTTCAACTTTCCATATGGGAAAAATATCCCAAAATTTAAAATCTCAAAAAATGTTTCCCCAACTCAAAATATCTCAAATTTTAAAATCTCTAAAATATTTCCTAACTTAAAATATCCCAAATTCACAAATTTTTCTGTTATTAAAATCATAGCCATCATTTTTATAAATTTATTTATCGTAACAATGATACTTTGATAATTTTATATACAATGTAAATTTATACACACACAGACACACACATGACCACGAGATATTTTGAATTTATAATATTAATACTTTAGAATTAGAATCTTTTAACAAAAAAACTTTAGAAATATACATTGGGATATTGTCATGCTTAAACTTTACAATAGGAAAAATATCCAAAAAATTTAAAATCTATAAACTTATTTCCCAAATCAAAATATAAAAAAGATAAAAACCTCTAAAATATTTCCCTACTTAATATATCACAAATTTTTTAATTTTTCTGTTTTTAAAAACCGCCAAATTTTTATAAATTTATATTGGGTAGCAATGATACTTAGTTAAATCTATATGTATAATGTAACATTATACAAACACAACCACTAGATATTTTGAATTTATATTATTAATACTTTAGGATTAGAATTGTTAAGCAAATAAACTTTAGATATATACATTAGGATATTATATTTCAACTTTCACTATAGAAAAATACCCCAAAATTTAAAATCCCTAAAATATTTTTTAACTCAAATAACCCAAATTTTCAAAATTTTCTATGATTTTTAAAACAGCCAAAATTTTAAAAATTTATGTAGGGCACCAATGATATCTTGATAAATCTTTATGTATAATGTTACATTATACACACACACTCATAATATAATTTGAATTTATTTATGATCATTACTTTAAGATTAGAATTTTTAAATACAACCTAATAAATATTTGAATGGTAGCAATGATACCTAGATATATTTTTATATTCAATGTACACACAACATATTTTGAATTTATATTATTACATTAGCATTAGAATTTTTCAACAAAGAAACTTTAGATATATACATTGGGATATAATAATGTCTCAACTTAACAATGGTAAAATATCCAATAATTTTAAATACTTAATATATATATACCTAATATATATTTAAAATTGTCCATGTTAGTAATATAACAACTCAAATACCCAAATTAATAATCATTAAAACTATTTCCCTAATCAATTAATTTTGCCTAAATTTTTAAAATTTTCTAAGGCTTACTTAGAAAAAAATCTATATAACTCAATCCAAAATTTATAAAATTTATACATGTGAGGAAAATAATACATATACATGATAATTTTAAGTTTCTGTTTGTATTATTATTACTTGAGGATTATATTTTCGGAATCTTTTATCTTCATATGCAAAAGTAAAACCCATAATTGACAAAAATTTAATAATTTATCCAACAATCATTTTCAAACGTTTCTTCTGCTTTTATAATCTTCCAAATAGGTTTCATTCGGTCTCTGCATATATTATATCCCTATTCATGCACATTAATCATGCAGTTGATCATATCTACCCTCTCTTCATCAGGCATAATATACAAATCACATTTAGCATACATATTTTATTCTTCAAATTGAATATATTCATGCATTCTGGTGAAAAAATTGACCTTATATCATTTAATCATTTCCCAACACTTTTACTTCAACATTCAGTCAATTTCGTTATATTCTTCGTTAGGTTTGTAAAATCACTTCGACTTCCTTTGGGACAAATCACAATTGACTGATGGTCTGGAGATCCTGTTTGTATTCCGGCATTTCACTTCTAAACTTCACTTTGCTCTGAACCATGAAATTAGAGTTCCGAATTCTCCGACTCGTTTTCATCTCTAATTATAGCCACTCCTTCAAGAGATTTAAATTCCAAATATTTTAATGAATAGGTGTTAGTGTTCAAAAACAGAATATTAATAAAAATTGTTAATATAATTTTCTTATCTTCAATTTTTAATTTGCTTGCTTCGACTTATACTCGATTGCAAAATCCACAATTTATTTGATTATATATCGAATATTTTGAAATGTAATTTTGGTGGGTTACAGTGTGTCGATGTTTGTTTAAATGCTCTTATGATTACCCCGGTAACGCCATATAAATATTTTCTAGCTACCACTCGGCACCCTTTGCTAGGCAACGTTGGAAATGTGTTTGAGTGGGTGGATTGTCCGCAAAAAGTGAGCGCTATTACTAATGCTGTAATTGCTCGGACAATCCCTGGGTCCAACGAGCTGTCGTTAGAAGACATATGCTCGATTTTGATGATTGGTCCCCTTAGGTCGTGAATTTAAATGTTGGGTTTAATATAAAAAATCAGGGATTCTGCCATTATTTTGGACTAAAGCACACATAAGATTAATGTAATTATAAACAAAACATGTATCATTTACAGACTACAATGCAGTTGAACGTTATTTAGGCCTATTTAACAATCGTGCGGCTCGGCGCCTGGCTCGTTCCTTGCATCTGGACGATAGCTAGTGGTTATTGCTGTAACTAGGGTTGAGGCCAATGGTGGATTGGCCACCGACTTACGGTAAGCTAACTGAGTCGGGGCAAAAACGAGAGGGTAAGTTACGGCCGCTCCTTCCTGACTGGCGGACAAGGCAACCTCCAACCCCCGTATCTGTGTTCTGAGATTTTGATTCATTTGCTTTTCATCGGCCCACCCCTTTTGAGCAGCGGTGAGCTTTTGACGTAGTGGTTTGATCTTAGCCGGGTCCACCCAGGTGGCTTTCGTTTGATGAACTTCCCGAGTTAATTAGATGATTTGATCGTATAGAGCTTTGTTGGTTTGCTGGGCACAGGCCAGTTCCGTCCGTAGTAATTGTAGGGAGTCCATTGCTATAATTAATGACGTTAGGTGGTTAGTTATTATTACCGAATTATTAAATAAGAATGTCGTTAAACAAAAGAAATTATCCAACCAAACTAAACAAAACTAATATCTAAAATAACAAGCCATTTATTTCAGACAGAATTGATTACGATAGGTCAACTTAAGGCGTCCGCGACTGTCGCACAACGGAATCAGAGGTCCGTAAAACCCCTCTCCATCCATTCTTCCGGGGAGCAGTTCGAAGATATCATCACGTGTCGTTTCGTGTTTCGAACTCGCTTAGCCTTGGGCCTCTGGGATTCCTCCTGGTCTTCGCCCGTTCTTCCATCGGTACGGCTATGCGTCGGATTACACGATGGTGGGTGGCTGTAGGCGACGGCGATCCGGCCAACCGCAATATCTTCTTCGATGTTCGCCAGTATTGACGGGCTCGAACCACCTGCAGGTCCACTTGTCGTTGGTGGCTTATGAGGCGATTGAGGAGGTGGCGGGCATTCTCATGGATCTCGCGAGCCGGACTCCACTCCTCCCATTGTTGTTCAGATAGCCATGGGTTGCGGATACTTTCCCCCGATTGCCAGCAGGGCTGTCGGGATTCCGGTCGGGAAAGCTCGGGGTATCTGGCTTGTGGTGGGTTACAGGGTTCCAAATCATCTTGCTTATCTTCCTGGCGACCCTAGTAACGCCATACAAAGTGATGCTGACCCACTTGGCACCGTTGCTAAGCAACGTTGGTAATGTGTTCAAGTGGTGGATTATCCGCAAAAATTGAGTACCATTGGCTAGTACTATAGTTGCTCGGACAACCCTCGGGTTCACGAGCTGTCGATAGAAGACCTATGCTCGCTTTGCTCTGTCCCTCATACTTATTCACGATTAGTGCTTAATTGACTGTGGAACGAATTGGCGGTGCTGGTATACGGTTATGTTAAAATAATATTTCAACTACATTTAAGACTATTTTATTTGATTCAGACACATGTACAACCGTTACTACTGGACGTGTTGGAGTTGTGTTGCGCGACGTCGGGCACGTTCCTTACGTCCCGGTCGACGACTGCTGGGGGTGATGGGTTGTTCTGCTGACTTGGTAGCTGTCTGCGGCATTTGAGTGGGGGCGAAGATGAGCGGGTAAGTTACCGCTTCACCTTCCCGGCATACCGCTAGGGCGACTTCGAGTCCCCGAACCTGCGTACGCAGACTCCGATTGAGCTGGCGTTCTTCGGCCCAGCCTTTTTGAGCCGCGGTGAGTCGTTGATACAGGATCTTCGTCCGTTTAGGGTCTAAACAAGTCGCTTTGACCTGCTGCATCTCGCGGGTTAATTGCAGGACCTGACCAAGTAACTCTGCATTCGTCTGCCTCGCGCGATCTAGTTCCGTCTGCAGGATCCGTAGAGAGGACATCGCTATAATTAAATGGGTTGTTACACGTCAATTTATGATTAATCTAAATGTTTTAATTTTTCAAACAAATCGAAAGATCATTTTCAGTTATATGAGAAGAAAACACGCGTAGGTCTAATTATTATCAAATCACTACATCAATTTGTTCGTTAGTTCAATTATCTGGGCAGTACCGCTCTAGGCTTCTCTTGAGAGCTTCCACCGTGTAGGGCCGCCTAGTGTCTCGAACCGGACGAGGTGGATGGGCGACGGCGATCCGCCCGGCAAGGATGTCATCCAGCACGTTTTGCAAGGTACATCCTTGCCTTGACTACTTGCAAGTCCACCCGCTCCTGCACCCGCTCCCACTGGGTGAGGAGGTCCTGCGCGTTAGAAAATATCTCGGCAGCTGGGTACTGCTGTCTAGTGAGTCCCTCAGGGTCGTTATTTGGATCCGGTGCCCTCCGAATGGCAGGGTACGGCCATTGCCGACGGATTTTTCCGATCGTTCTGTTCTCCTGGGTGACTCCTTCCTGGATGGCGTGTTGGTTTGATCTGGTGTCTGTCCATTCTAGAGACATGTTTGACTGAAAGCAATGTATTATGATCAATCACTGGCGTATGATAAACGAAAGAATAAAACGGATTTATCTAAATTGTACGCGCAGTCTATTATCTGACTCGCTAATGCTGAGGATGGTTGTTGGCTTTCGATTGTATATTATGTATTGAGCGGAGTAGAATGGGTCGGTGCGTCACTGCTAATTTGTCAATGATGGCGAACTTAAGGTATAGATCTCGTATATATAGATATTAACATTAGGTGTGTAGGCACTACTTCTTCTCTCTCT